>OOFJ01028807.1:3278-14802 GCA_900323375.1 Benthosema glaciale
ACAAATTCCTTGTTTGTGCAAACCTACCTGGCCTGTCGAAATGCTAGTTTTCCTTGAGGGCATCTAACAATCATTTTTTATAGATTTTTCTGTTGATAACTTTTTCTGATTACCTTTATTCTTTATAAAAGAATAAACATGAATGTATAACATCACATTATCAAATAGTCTGACTAACCACTTTCAAATGCAAAATTAGCATATCTACAAGCTCACAACGCATTGTGAGACGATGCTTTTGCTTGTATATGCTACTGTATTTTCTTTTTTTAATTAAAATAGTTCGATTAACCTTTTTTCAGCCTTAGTTCGCTTTCTGCGGTGCAATTACTTCAGAACTATGAACCTCTTTCCAATTAATTTCCTCTGTTCATAGTCGGAATAATAATTATTAAATATGTATGTAGGACGGACTACAAGGACCAGGAAGGACAACTTTTGGAGTGTGTCCATCATCCATGTAATGTTAGCAATGATTTGGCATGACATAAGTAAGGCCTTTTACAGTACCATTTTGTGCTGTATCGGCCAGTTCGGTTGTTAATACAAATTATTCTGAATAACATCAATATTATTCTAACTTCATTCACCAGTCCTTTCGCCTAAAATGTAATATAATTAAACCAACAGCTGAAATAAGGTGACTCATGAAAGCAATTGTATTTGTAATATACCAGAGCCTACGGCTCTGGTATATTACAAATCTCACTTGCAAGTGAGAGTACATTACTATGAATGTTAATGACTTATTTTACTCTTTATGATTTTATCTACTGTATATGCCAGGATATGATGTTGTGATCGTGTGTGTGTGTCTGTGTGTGTATAAGATTGTTATTGGGTTTTTTTTAGATTTGTTTTTGGCCTTTTGCCTTTATTGATAGTTTCAAGTGAAGATAGACAGGAAAGAGGGAGAGAGAGAGGGTGAGAGACATGCAGCAAAGGTCATCATGAGCGGGACTAGAACACGCGATACGCTGTCAGTCCAAAGCCTATATGTGACATGCGCCTGGACCACTTGGCCAGCGGGAGCCCCCTTGTTGTTAGTTGTACATTATTATTGTACTGTTTGTGACGAGCAATTGTCCCTCCAGGCTATGGATAAATGCGTCTCACGAGGCTATGCACGGCAACTATCCAATTGGGCAGTTTATGTGAAGCATGCTACTATCTACACAATTGCAATGCTGTCTGTGTACCTCCAGCTTATGGGGTCTTGGCTCTGGGGAGGTTGCACCAATCGCATTACATTTCAAATCACATAAACACATGCCGTGCTACTGTCATGACTTCACGTAGAAATTTCAAACACTACTAGTAATATGGCATGCCTCTTGGCGGAGATATAGGCTCTAGTGAGCACGGTGAGCACACCTTTCCACTTATCATCCTCATTTTAAGATAACCTTTGCCACACATTTGATGGCAAGGGAGAAGTCACTCAGAGGTGTCTTTAATTAAACAGCCAGTGCTTATCCAGTAGTTATTCCGAGAATGGCTGAGGGTAGAGACCAGATTTTTCATCCATAAGTAAAGCAGCGTTATCTCACCCAGGGCTTTGGAATGGCTTACCTTTGCATTTCTAAGATGACAATGGATTAAGAAGATCCAATACAGTACTATTATTATTATTATAATTTTTTTATCCCATGATTTTGTAACCCATTTTTTTCACCCACAGTCAATTATCTAATGTAATCCTGGGTGCTACACTCACTCTGCCAACCCGGGGAGAGCAACATCTCATGCTTCCTTCAACACATGACGAGTCCACAACGCTTTCACCTGATGGGGGAGTTTCCCTATCAGGTGAAAGCAGTTGGATGTAGCATGTAGAAGGAACATGTCATTCCAACCAGTTCCTTTCCCCTCAGGCGCCCTGGCTGCGGCAGTTTAAAGACCAGGATTATGTGTTTTGTGAGGGTACCTACCCTAAGGGGACACGGGGAGAACCAATACAGTAATTGTAAACAAGACACTTTAAATGAAGCACAGCTTCCCTGGACTCTTCACTGCTTTTGATTTTCTTATTTACATTGAAAGTGAGCTATGAGCTATTACATGAATTAACTGCCAGATCTTTGTTTTCTGTTTCATAGCAGTAAACATAATTTAGACTTTTAACACACGTAACACATTGCCTCATTATAATTTGATGGAGTGAACTGACTCAAAACTGAATACTTATCTGTCTCTGTCATATGCGTGTTCTCCAGCTCCGACCTCATTGTGCGACTGACTGTGTGTGTTGTAGTGGCCGTGCCTGTATGTTTATGAGGAAAGGAGGAGGAGAAGAAGCCTATTGTTCTTTCTGATCTGATGCTACTACATTTAATTGGTTCACTTTGTCAGCATTAGAAATTATTAAAAGTAAGAAAACCCTTGGTATCGATGTGGAGAGAACTCAAAAGGAAATTTGAGTATCTGAAGTATTGCTATTTCAGTATCAATATGCCCTTCCCGGTTTGGTGCATGCATTTGCATACTGTAGCAACCTCCTTGTTTGTGCAGGTAAAAGCAGGGACTACTTTCTTGTAGGAATGAGTCGTGAAATTGCAATTAGAAACTGTCTATGGTTTTCATGTTTCATGTCACATTCAGTATCTGTTTCAGAACGGCAAGCCACAAGGCCGTAGTTTACTGTGATTGTGTCGCAGTAAACTACCTTCCTTCTAAAATCCACAAAATGTTGATATCAATTATTTCAAGCCTGGAACCAAGCCTTCCAAGCTCCTGGTGAATCATGTCCATAAAACATTTGATTCTGTGTCAAAGAATATTTGAGTCTTATATAGTCTACATCTAATAAATGCCCTTTTTTGCTGTTTTAAAATATTTATTTGACACAGAATCAAATGTGTTATGGTCATGATTCACCAGGAGACTGAATGGCTTGATTCCAAGCTTAAAATATTGAACATGAATCTGTATGGGGAAAAATGTATATGCTTTCAATCTGTGGCATGGCAGAATGTATTTTCTGGTGCTATGGCCTATATAGCATAGAGATATTTAATAGCATAATAATATAGCTACAGTACACCAGTACCTATACACTAGTATTTGTGGCTTTATCTATGAAGGTTTTTCATAAATAAAGCCATACAGTCTTCTTGCACTTATACCGTTTAACAGTATTAGTGCAAGAAGACTGTATGTACGCACTGCAGTCATCTTGCATAATACTACGCTGGTATTAGTTATTGGTAATGTCCAAAAATGACATGTCTGACCTCACTGTCTCACAGTTCCAACTTCCCACTACTAACTTGCTTTTAAAAAAGTCATACGTAATATACAGTACAAATGCTTTTTCTCCAGCACTCTGACAACACGATGCTGTGTGCTCACTGATCAACAATCACATTTTGAAGCATTTATTAAAACCTGGTGTAATGAATGATACTGTTGAACTGAAGTTGAACTGCTGTTTTGACAGTATCTAAACGGAGACATTTGTGCATGCATTACACAGTAGTACCTATATGCTCCCTCTCTCCTCTCTTGCTTGTGACACAGTGCACACACACACACACACACACACACACACACACACACACACGCACACATGCACACACGCACACACAAACACAAACCAAAGGGATAAAACTATCCTATCTCCCTCCTGCAGTTCCGCCTCCACAGTCCTTCTCGGTATTGATTGCCAAGGCCAAGCCAGGCAGCTCAATCTGCACTCAGCTGTGCTGGCGGAGACCTGCAGATGGAGTGCTGTCTGCAGAGTGCACACCTCATGTCAGAGAGGCTTGAGCAATCTATTAATGAGCACACACGGTGTGGCCTGGCCTTTGTTTCTTTTGTTCCTCAAGAAGATACAAGACCGCATTATGGTACGTGACCGTGAGTGACCCATGCCCGACAATAGCAGATCTACAAGCTCACACAACTGGTATGATGTAATTCATTCATGTGTAGAAAATGAATGGGGGTTCCCGGAGACTACAGTGGTATAACTTTACCACATTAAATATAACAAGACGCAAATCCGCAAACGTGTTCCCCTGTTCTTCTTAACTTCATTCCAGCAGGTTTCACAAAGTGTACCAACACAACAAACACACACAGCTACAGTGGAGATTTACTCCACCTGCTCGGAATTTAAGCCAGGTGTTACTGCAGCCATTGTTGCTGTTTGTGCGAAAGCGATTGAGACAGCCCTCTGTCACACAATGACAGCTTGCATGTGCTGTCACAGAACGGTGACACTAAATGAGAGCCCGGCTTAGTGGCTGCGGGAGGTTTTAGTTGGCATTCTTCTTTTCATATCCTCTAAGTAAACAGTGTGGCACACATGCATTGAACATGCTTGGTGAGGTGCAACTCGCTCTCACTGGGAGAAATGGCCCAACACTGCCCTCATGTGACATTTTACCTAAACAGGCAATGTAACCATGTCCAAAAAGTGAGCAGTCAGTTGCAGCCTGCTTTCATTTATTATAGGGCAGGGGTTTTCAACAAGTATCAGTGCAATGATAATCTTTGTATTTTTATTAGCTATTTATTCAAATATTTTCTTACATTTGATGGGCTTTTGCAATACTGTTATAGGGCATAGCAGTGGCGGCCATTTTGTGGTGGCACAGATCAAAAGCCCATCATTTTTCCCCATAGAGATTTCCTCAAATGTTTATATGAATCATTTTAAGCCTGGAACCAACACATAAATCATGCATTGAAGGAAGCATGAGCTCAGTTCAGGGCTCTCCCCAGGTTGGCAGAGGGAGAATATCGCCTGGAATAAAAATGGGTTACAAAATCGGGCAATAAAACTTTTGGAGAAAAAAGGGTGGCTCATTTCTGTCTACTTGCTCGTGTCTTAGAGACGAGTAGGGCTGTGGTCTTTTAATTTATTTTGTATTAATGGGAGTAAATTGCTTCTATTACAGCATGTTCACTTTCCAGGAAGAGAAAGGCTGTCATTTCTATTAGTTTGGAATCCCCATCATGATGTCATTGGTAGGCAGGTTTCTGAACACAGCCCTCCTCTGAGTGAGTAGACAGACAGACATTTTGGCATCTTATTATGAACATTATTAAAGGACAATTATATAATATACTGCTCCTAAGTGAAAATGTTTTCCATGATGTTCACTATTGTTCCCACTGTATCTTTTTTTCAAATTTCTCTTTCTCTTTCTTTACTCGCACCCATAATAAGGATCAATTTGTGTCAAGGTTGTGCATTGTTTTCATTTGTTAGAATTGTGTTACTGTTTGAAGGGAATCAGTCATGATTGACCATACCGTGTCACCGTCATTGAACACACACATGGAGGGCCCCTGGGGTTTGTGTTACACATTGGTGTTTGTTGGCCTTTTTAATTCCCTACTACAAGACGACCAATGTTCAATAGGCCTACTAGCCAATTTGAGGAGATTTCAAAATACCATACACTTATTCAAAAACATTTTCAGACAGACATTTTATCTCAGATCTCAGATTTATTTAATTAAATTCATGTTTAAAGTCAATTGATGCAACATGTATGTCACTTTTACAAAATAAATCTGGTTGCACATAGTTTCAGCGAACAGGAAAAGCAAAACCAAGAATTGTATAAAACATTTTACAGAACACTGCATTATGGTACATTTTGGAAGAAGTGAGTCATTAACCCATCAGTAACTAACTGCCAAACAGAAAATAAAATAACAAATACATATGAATAGCTACTTTAAAAGAAGCTTCTGTGATTTTTCTATATTTTCTTCAGTGACAAGGTTAGTCTATATAACTCCCCCCTTTCAAAATAATATCCATATATCACTGTATAGGAGTGACGACATCAACAGGGAACATTAACCGCATAGCATGAAGCCAGTTGTCCTATAGGAGCCCGAAGGCTGGTGTATTACATACACACATGTACTGTACCAATTGTCCTATAGGAGCCTGATGTCTGGTGTATTACATACACATTTAGTATGTACTGTTACTGTACCATATGCAATTGCAAATGTCCACAAAATGCTTTCACTATCTTCGTTTTAACTTTTTCCTCAAGACCATTGTCTTCTCTCTTTTTTTCCTGTTACTTAGATGTCAGTGCAGAAAGATAACAGTGTTGGTGGCTGACCTCGCGGATGTGTGTTTTAAGGTTGCCTTTACATTCAGTAGCTCCTGTCAATGATGTTCAACAGTGCGCTTTAGGCAGACCATCTATTGATCCTGGATACCCAACAGGTGGCAGTGTAACATATCTATGGACTCTGTGGGCCATGCACACACACACGAGAGAAAGAGAAGAGTGTGTGTGTGTGTGTGTGGGTGTGTGTGTGTGGGTGTGTGTGTGTGTGTGTGTGTGCGTGCGTGTACGTGCGTGTACGTGTGTGTGATATATTTGATAGAAAAAAGATCTTAGGATCAGTAGATGTTCAACCTTTCATTCACTGGAACGGTTTAGAGTGTGGGATAGCACCGTGGGAAAAGGGAACAGATTTTCTTTGCACGTTTTTCAGGGTTTTTACATGTAGCGCCTGGCACTGGAGGTGGTTGTCACTGAAGATTTGCTGATGCCACCACCACTTCCATAGCCGCCGCCACCACTTCCATAGCCGCCGCCATAGCCGAATCCACCACCGCTACCGCTAGAACTGGAGAAACCTGTGGATTGAGAAAAGAGCGGGTCAGCCGGTTTCATGGTTGTTTTGGTTCAAGGTTGTTTAATGTTCACATTTATTTTTTCCATTCTCTGGTGATGATTGGTGGCAGTGATGTTAAAAGATAGAACTTACCTCCACCTCCAGAGCTCTGTTGCACATGAATGGTAGCAGACGCTGGACCCGCATTGAGCCTGTTGATAGAGCAGATAGGTGTGAGCATAGTATTTCATTCAGCATAGCTAAAGTGCTAGGCAAATTAAAAAGGATAATAAACTCTCTCTGTGTGTGAGGCAGAGCTTTTCCTAAACGTATCCGGACCGCAAGTGTAAAATTCCAACCACCCACCTTATCTCCTCTCCTTCCAGCAGTTTCCTGTAGGTGGCGATCTCAATGTCCAGCGCCAGCTTGACGTTCATCAGCTCCTGGTACTCGCGCACCTGGCGGGCCATGTCCTGCTTGGCCTTCTGCAGAGCGTCTTCCAAGTCCTTGATGCGGAGCTTGGCGTCCCTCACTGCCAGCTCACCGCGCTCCTCAGCCTCGGCGATCTGAGCCTCAAGGTTAGCCCTCTGTCGGAACACAAGTTACAGTGGAATTAAACCCCCGCTGCCTCTGCCGATGAGTTCACACTGATTCTATTCATCATTCGATAACATATCGGCTAGACTGGTCAGCTTAAAGAGGTTCTATGATGGTAGTGGATGCCTACCTGTCCCTTGACCGATTCGATCTCGTTCTGAAGACGGGCAATCATGCGGTTCAGCTCGGCGATCTCGGACTTGGTTTGCCGCAGGTCATCACCATACTGTCCAGCGGTTGTCTGAATTTCCTCAACCTGGTCATAGACAAATAAAAGTATACATGTGTTGAAAAGTTGGAAAGTGTTTTAAATTAAAAATGAAAACAAGAAAGAAAAAATGAAACGAAACAGAAAAAACGTGTCAAAACTATTTAGTTATTTTTTTGTCCTTTGCTCACCTTGGTCTTGTACCACTGTTCTGCATCAGCTTTGCTACGGTTGGCGATGTCCTCATACTGAGCGCGCACTTCAGCCACGATGGAGTCCATGTCCAGGTTTCGGCTGTTGTCCATCTCCACAACGACTGAGGTGTCCTTGATCTGACTTTGAAGCTCACGCAGCTCCTACACAACCAATTGATGTTTTACAATTTTACAATTTGTACTGCAGTTGCACAGGCAGTGATGTGTCAAACTAGAAAACAACACACATGTCTGTAGTTTTATATACTAGTACTTACAGCCTCGTAGACCGCCCTGAGGAAGTTGATCTCATCTTGAAGAGCATCAACCTTGGACTCCAATTCAACCTTGTTCATGTATGCGCCATCAACATCCTGGAAAGAGAATTATTGACAAAATTATAAAAAGAAAAAGGTGTTATGTAAGTAACCATGTGGCTTACTGCATTAGGAAATGGCAGGAGGGTCTTGCTCCATTCCTCATCCTTACCTTCTTCAGCAGCACAAACTCATTCTCCACTGATGCACGTTTGTTGATTTCATCTTCATACCTATTAAAAACACAAGGGACCCGCTTAGCATGCATGTTCTCTGGCCATTAAAATATATATATATTTCTTTATTCTTAATTTATATTCACAATATCACGCCATCAAGTCTTACTTGTTCTTGAAGTCTTCAACCAGGCCCTGCATGTTTCTCAGCTCTCCCTCCAGCTTCATCTTCTCGTTGCCCAGCCCGTCCAGCTGTCTGCGCAGGTTGGAGATGTAGGCCTCGAACATCTGGTCGATGTTTGAGCGGGAGGTGGTCTGTTGCTGCAGCAGGTTCCATTTGGTCTCCAGCATCTTGTTCTGCTGCTCCAGGAAACGTACCTAAGAGAGTAGAGAGAGAGAGAGTAGACATTGTCACATACTGTCTACTAATAGTACTACTGGCAAATACTGTCATTCTAAAATAATGGTAGGTTGAAGCGGTAAAGGCAGAGAATGATGTGTTTCTACACAGCCTTCATTTCCGTTTCTTTATGGCCTTGAACTTCAATGGAGACGAAGGGCGTGTGAGATGGTGCTGGTATGCTGCTGTGTTAAGTTTGAACAAGCACAAGACAAAAAAAGACCACACCTTTACCTACATGGCTCCCTAGATAGCATCATAGGGATGGGCTTTCTGGCCAGCCACACCCTGTCCACAACCATGTCATTTCATAACCTATCCAGACTGTGTTCATGCGATGGAAAAGTGTGCGTGTAGCTTTAAGAATTTCACCTATCTCCTGTCTGGCTATGACTCACCTCACATGGTACGCTCAGCTCCGAAGGCCATACACACGCTCAGCCATAAAAAAAATGGGTGTGGCTGATAAACCGTAGCACACAAAGGAACTCAGTATTAAGGGATGATCGCTTTGTTGTGTGCAGGGCGTCAAGGATAGCTGATCACTTGACAGTAAATCAACTTGTATTTGCAAGAGCCTATAGCCACGCAAGAAGCCATTTAACAGCTTCACACTTGGCATTCCTGTTGCCCTTAACAACTAGGTGATAGTCACAATGTGCAAATTCCAGACTTTGGACTCTGCGGGCATGGTGCAGATAGTTCCCTATTCTGCCAGCCAGGCTCGTGGCTTAGAGATGGGTGTGTCAGGGCAATAGAACTTACCCACACCCATGTTTAGATAGTGGGAAAAACACACCTTCACAGGTCCTAACAAGGCCCGCAGGTTTCTTTTTTTTTTTTTTACCTAAGGGTGGGGTACAATGTGTCAAATTACAACTCTCAAGTGGATGATGATCAGAAACGGCTTTTGAAAGGTTCATAAGCTTCCCTAATCCCAGAGGTAGTAATTCATTAATGGATGCACCACCTGAGGGATAGGTTTCACAGGTCCCTTGCTTATCTTTGTTTTTATCGTTTTTCTTTTCAAGCAAAGGGGCTCGGATTCCTGAGGGTTATGTCATGTCTGTGAGAGCTCAGTCAGCAAGTTCACATCTGATGTACAGTCTTCCTCAAAGGAATGTCTTACAGGAGAGTAGACCAATGCCAAATGCAATGATTTGGACACTATACTACTGTATATGTGACACTATATTTTGCAATATATAACATAAATACGATTGTATTACATCAAATACTATTGTTACACATCAAAAACTTGAACTTGGTGCTATGTAACTGGGACATTATTGCAAAGATTTTTTTTAGTTCAGAGCAAATGTTATAACACTGGAAGGGAAAACAGAGTGAACATTGCCTTTTGGCAGGTGACAACAAAAATGGAGCACATGCACATCTGAGTTGACTGAGTACCCATAATAAATGAGGCTACTGGCGTTGAGGGTTAAGATATGGAACCTATAAGTAAAAGTATCACACTATAATTAAGTGGAACTTACCTTGTCGATGAAGGAGGCGAAGCGGTTGTTCAGGCCCTTGATCTGGTCCTTCTCATGGGTGCGGACTGCCGAGATGTTGGGGTCGATCTCCAGGTTCAGTGGGGCCAGCAGGCTGGAGTTGACTGTGACAGCTGTGATGGGTACTATAGATTGACCCCCCATACCCATACCCATACCCATACCGCCACCCATACCGCCATAGGCACCACCGCCACCGTAGCCCATTCTGCTGCTGGAAGAGTAGCTGCCTCCCCCGACAGATCCTAGTTGACCCGCGGAGCTACGCATACTTGAGGTGCGACCGCCGCTTGGTCCAGCATAGGACTGGGCATAGCGGGTGGTGGTGGATCTCCTGGTGCTCATGGCTGGTTCTAAGGATTGTTGACTCTGCCTTTACAAGCCAAAGATTGAAGTCTTGAAGATGGTGCGTGTAACAGGAGGAGGACAGAGGCTGTGTGGGCTTCAAAAGGAGAGTCAAGATCCTCTGAGTGTAGCACTGCTGACGCTGCCTGCTTTTATTGTTGCACAGAGCTGGGAGGAGGGTGGGGCCTCCACCTGGAAGGACAACATTTTCACCACTTCATCCTGCACTCACTTTCTCTCCCTATCCACCGCAGGAGTGGCTAGGCCTGTAAAACAGGTAGTGAGCGCTTGTCAAGAGAGAGAAGTTTTGACACACCCTGCCTTAGGTCTGGCTGAAGGGGTAGAAAAGTTGAATGAACATATTTGGAATGGTTAAACTAAACCTGATATAGTACAGATTTGAGTGAAATGGCCACCTTGTAATTTTGTTGTTGCTTGTCGCAATAGAGGTAGCAAGTATCATGTTGCAGGCAGGAAAAGAGGTTTCTATACAATGACATATGCATAGTATGTGCACATTTTTTTATTATTTGAAATTATTTCATAATGAGCAGCAATAACAAAGTAACTGGTTTTGGGCTAGACTTGAACACTAAATTCCAAGATTATTTGCCCTTCAGCTAGTAAAGGACAGACATACCATAGTAGGCCTACATTCATCTTTATTGTTATATAACTCATTCTTATCTAAGTTATTTATATCGTGTTGTGGAACTTTACCTATATCTGATTATCAGAAAAGGTGTAATTCTGCAGGGTAAAATAATGACTTCTCTATTATTTGGTTTGACTACATTAACCATGGTGATGCCATCATGCTAGCTTATTGATCTAGCCCAGGCAAGTCAGAGTATCTTTCTCATAAAGCAGTGGTTTTCAACAGATTGTGACCCAGGGACCACCATCCTTTCCCTCTCTCACAGGCAAACAATTATCAAAAATAACAATTCTTCTACATCCATTGCGGGAAATTGATTATTTGGTTTAATTTTACGCTCTCAAGAGTTAAAGATCCATAAGGGTCTATTTGGTTACCAACTCTCCATAATTTAGCTGGGGACCACCTGGAACCCTCTCAAGGACCACTGGTGGTCCCCGGACCACTGGTTGAAAAACACTGTCATTAAAGCATTGTGGGTAATTTAGCCACTTAATCTCTGACAAGAAGAG
>OOFJ01028825.1:0-11207 GCA_900323375.1 Benthosema glaciale
GTGTTGTGGTCCGAGCCCCTACAGTAGGCATGCCAATGCTGGCCTGACAGCGTGTCGTGGGTTCAACTCCCGATCCCGACGACCTTTGCCGCGTGTCATCCCCATCTCTCTCCACATTTCCTGTCACCATACTGTACACTACCCAATAAGAGCAGAAAACGCCCAAACATATATCTTTTTAAAAATAAACATTCCAGGTGACTAAAATGTGACTAAAACTATTCAAGAGACTATGACTAAAACAAAACTCTGCTGTCAAAACCACTGAAGGGACTCACTGTTGAAATGGGATGAAATGCTGCTTGTCCTCATCGTCTGTTTTCCCATGGGCGACATCTGTTATGTCCATCACTGTATGGGAAAAACAATAATACATTTCATTTGGAGCATCATGGCACCATCCGTCGGCTTTTGTAACTTGATGGCTGTCAATGAAGAGCTAATTTGCCTGCTCTACTGCTATTGCTGACAACTAACTATTGCTGCAAATGATTTGACTTTATCCATAAAATACATATATTGTCAAATCCAGCAGCTTATTTCTATTTCTAGTCCTTTCATATGTATGAACACACATTATGTAGTGATGCAGGATGTGATGTGCAAGAACTGGAATCTTTAAAGATAGATTGATTCATGCGTATGTGCATGAATACGTGCGTGCGTGCATGCGTGCGTGCGTGCGTGCGTACGCAGAAAGTCTACGCACCCAATAGCACAAAAAGTGTCATTGTGCATGTCAGTCCAAGTACCCATAGGTGCAAGAAAATGTCCTTGTGGGACAAGTGTGGGTGTGCCTTCCACACACTGGAGGTAGGGGGCACCGTATCATATTTTATAATTTTGTTTTTTCAACAGCAATTAGAGACTGTAGTTTCGGTGCCCCTGGGGGTACCCAAATCTGATTTTGGATCTCACTCACCTGTTGCCTAGCACCAGAGGCTGCATACAGCCAAAAACAGACAGCAAGTACAGTCAAATAGACTGAAATACCCCGATTCTCTGCTGCAATGGATAATGCTTCTAAATTGTTGATTTCGGCCAGGTTTCCTTTTCTGGCATTTTTCTTTCCTGGCTAAGAATAATGGGAGTTGCTCATTTCTCACCGGCCCTGGTCTCAGTTCATTTAAAAAAGGGACACAGCAAAGGAAATTATTTTCTCATCTAGCCCATTAATCTTCTACCCGAAAATATAAAGAGGGCTGCTAAACTAATTTCCACTCACTCTGTTTCCAAAGCAGCGTTAAGGCATTTTATACATCAACAGGTGTGCCAATTTTATCTAGCACACTGATTCTTTGTCTTTTTGTAGGGTATAAATTCAACCATCGTGAGTGAATCACGGCAACTTTTGGCAGTCTGTCTAAGTCTAAGAGCTTATTCTCACAGCTGCTTGATTATCTTGTGCATTATAAACATTACATACAAAAACAAAAGAAGTCACATCATCATGCCCACAGACAGACCCGAGCCTCTTATAGAAGGCTAGACTCCAGCAGAGCCATGTCATGAAAATCAATAAATCTTACCAGCAACACCAAATGGTCTTCTTAGGCCTCCAGTGTGTTTTTTGCCTTCTTTGAGCTCCATGCAGCCCACTCTGATGATCTGACACACTAGGAACAGGCGTTTTCTCATGAGGTCACTGCTGCTCAGGTCCTGGATAAAGTGAACAACCACAGGTGTGGTGATTTGGGGAACTACAGCACATTCAAGGACAAAATGCAAGGTATTCAACCAACAGGTCATATTGCGCAATATGTACAGTATTCAATCACTATTATGCTTTCAGGCAGTGTGACATAGTAGTTTAGTTGTAACTGTAGAGAGAAGTGGCACCCTGCCCCTGGTACCCCAAAAGTGCTTTGGATCAGTGTACCATAACATTATACTGAAAATGATGGCAAATGTATTGCTTCTCAAATTGATTTATGTTTTTCGGGTGTTCTTGACCTATATTTTCGGGTGCTCTTGACCTATACCAAATAAACAATTTGATCATTGTTGTCTAAATTAATTTTGTTTCGCAATCACATTTTATGATCGACTATTTCCAGGTAGTAAATATGGGCGTTTATCCATTTATCATTCTTGAGTAGTGCTTGGATGTGCCGTCCATACAGAGCAGACAAGAGCGGAAATTCAAATATCAAAGATGTGTACGAAAGAATGTACGAATTTCAGTGACAAAATGTAATAACAATTGCCTTGTGTAATGGATTTCTGGCTGTCCAGCTATTGTATTGTATTGTAGCAGATCAGTGAGTGCAGACGTAGTACAGTCAGGAGCGTGAGAACTGGTTACCGTGAATAGCGCAGGTAGATTGTTGAGTTTCTCAATTTCTTTAGGCATGCCCATACTGTCCCAGCGCACAAGGAAGTTCTCACTGCACGGATTTCAATCACAAGCATAGTTAGGCATCTGCTTTTCTAATACATATTTTAACATTAAGAAGAGGAAATGCAATATGTGAATAGATTTTTCTTTTTTTTAAAGAATAAATTACCAATGACACTTTAAATCTAAATGTGAAACTAAAGCCAACTAACTAAGCTAATCTCTGGAACGGTAAAGACGGAGACAACCTGACCTGATGAACTCAGAATGGTCAGGGTCATAGAGAGACATGAGCAGCTCTGCATCCTCTCCAATGTTGCACACAAAGTTCTTCAAGTTCATCAGAAGACTGTAGGTGTGCACAGTACTAAAGAGGGACTGACGCCTCATCTCCAGGTTCTGCAGTCGTGTCTGCAACAGACAACGTAAGAGACACAGGTGTATGGGTATAAATGTTCACATGGATAGACACAACAGTGTGTTGGGAGTGAAGTGACAGAGGTTATCACTGAAAAACAATCATGCCTTCTCCTCTTGTATCCTGTCCTCAATACTGCGGGACGCGGTCTCATGGGCCCGGAACAGACTGACTGTGCTGGTGCTGTCTTGATCCATCGTGTTCCCCGATTCATCTCGTACAACCAGGTCCAGCCCCAGAATCCTGAGCATCAAAACACAGACAGGCTTATCCGGAGCACCGCAATTCATGCTATTCATTAAAAACCTATGTCAGAATGCATTTCGGTGCAGGACAAGAAGAAAGCAATAGGCTTCATACCTGTTTCCATAATCAATCTTCGCGGTGACTTTCTTCTTAAGCTCTACAAGGTCATCCTTGGGGAGTGTGCCTGACACTATCTGAGATCGATACTCAATGAGACTATAGGCCATCTGCTGAACACCCCTGAACAGCGTAGTCTTGTTGGTCTGTCAGATAAACGGGGCACATGCTGTGCATTAACAACAAACCACCATCACAGAGAAGAGCCTGGGTTTCAAAGTGGAAAAACATCAAGGCTGTGCATATGATGAAAGTTTGGGGAATTTGGGGGTGGTGGGGAAATAGGAGATAATCTGCACATACCACGTAGAGGTTGTGCCATATCTGTGCCCATTCCCTCAGAGTGGCCCCCAGCTCCTGCACCAGGGGTAAATCTGCCGGGATAATTATTTCCTGCTGGCTACCGGCCAGAAAGAGAATAATACGATATTGGAAAAGTGGTCCATCATTCACAAATCACGTCATATCATTGACATTTGGATAGACTCTGGCCACATTTTCTATTCTATACATGATAAATAGTTGATCGTTTTCCCTGCTAAAAGCCAACAAAAGCATTACTGAGGCCTTGCTGATTATAATTACAAGCACAGCATAATGTTATTGCCAAAGTGACGAGGTGGAGCGGAGCAAACGCAAAGTGGATTATCATCACAGTGTCGTGTTATTTACTGAACAAACAGTGAGCTCACCCGATTCCCTCAACTCTCGCCTCTTTCAGGTGGATGTAGGAACCTGGGAAAATACCCTGAGGACAGATGGAATGTACAGTATTCAGAAACAAAAAGTAAATCTAGATAACGATGCTCATTTTGTTATGAGACCAACTTGCACATTAAAATCCTCTGTTTGTTTGGTAAAATTAACACTTTATTACACGCATACCTTTTGCGATTTGTCCCGTAGCGTATAGCCTCTGTACCACCCTGAGGACAAGGAGAAATGGAAACGTTTGATTGGTTGACAGCGATACATTACAGCAACAGGGAAGGAAGGGGTAAATGAGAGAGAAGCAGACACATTTTATGTAATGCTTAAAGGAGTAGTTCACCCCAAATGAAAACAAAAACAAACCAAAAAGCCTTGATTATTTACTTATTTATTTATTTATTTATTTATTTATTTAGTGGGGGGGGGGGGGTAAGGAGGATATTTGAGTACTTTCCTGGTCAAAATCTTTTAAATGCGACAAAAACAAAAGTCTCAATCAATTCAAAGCGTCATGTGTAATTGTGGTGTGTAATTGATAGCATCTTTGGGTATTTGGAAAAGCGCTATACAAATTAGAGATATTATTATTATTACAATTATTATTATAAGAAGTACAAGTAGGTCGGGAGTGGCTTATTGTAGGTATCAGTCAGTAACACGCAGGGGTCTATCCCCGGTACCATGCGCTAGACCCCTGGGAGATAGATTTCTGAGGTGGAGCGCCTCACCTACCATCAGCTCCCAGTACCTCCTGCATGACTTGCTGCACCAAGCCGTGCTACTCATTCGCTGAGTTGGCGGTGCCGGGATAGAATGAACTTGTGGTCCAAAGGAGAGAGCTCTACAGACTATTACTATTAACTACTCCTGTAATAGATTCATCACACCACTGGTGTATAGTGGCATAGTCTAGTGTCAGTTGGCTGGTGTAAGGAACGAAGGGATATGTTGGGGCCTGTTAACGGCACATGCTTGCTCACCTTCAAATGTCTCAAGTATGTGCACAGTGTCTCCCACTTGTAGACACAGCTCCTGCTGGCCTCTGGGATCATAATTGTAGATTGCTACAGGAGAAAGAAAAAGCACGACGGTCTCATTATGTAAACAACATACGGTGACTATACTACAGTGATGAGATTGCTAACAAAGAAAGGCCTCGGATGACAGCAAATTAAAGCAAACAAACCTATGAATGGCTTTAGAATTCCAATACCCAAGAGTTCAGAGAAGAGGTGATTTGCTTGTCCCGATTGCAATTAGGCTAGATTGCTTCATTTGTGCACGAGATGATGCAGCGTCTTGCCATCTTCTGACAGTACTGTATCTTGCCTGCTGCTTTCTCCCACTATATATCAAAGCTATTGACTCGCCATCTGGTCTTATATTCAACCAGTGTTACCGTTTTTATGCGTCCGCTGGCGAAAGCCATGGCATTATGTTTTCAGGCTGTACATCTGCCCCAGCCTCACGAACGTGATATATCAGGAAGGCTTTAGTTTTAGGGACTTTCTTCACATTTTGCAGAAACATCCACTTGGACTCGAGGATAAACTTATATGCAGCGAGCCGTGCACTTGCACTATATATATTTTAATTATTATTATCAGAGTACTTTGAGGCCTGTCTGAAGCCATGTGGAACTCCATATTAAAGTAGCTATAAGCTATAATATGTCAAAATGTAACAACTTTTTTTTGTATTCAGACAGCCAGCAATGATTAAAACGCTCCCAAAAGAATTTGTCTCTGTGACACAATGTCATCTAGGGACCACAATCTGCATTCAAAGATGTTCCTAGAAGCTTTGACATTGGTCGAAAAAAGAAAAAACTCTACAGAAATACCTAACCACTTGTCTATCATGATGCCACTAGGCAATTCCAGTTTCTGTATGTTGTTGATTTCTATCCGTTTTTATAGTGAACTTTGTTTGAAAATAAAATCTTGCTTACAGCCCAATAATTCTTGAAACAAATAAGACTGTGTTGTGATGCCTTTTGAATAAGTAGTGAAGATTAGATGGGCCTAGTGATATTAGAAGAGGACAACCTTGGATCAGATGATCAGACTTTGAATCAAAAAAATAGATATAATGAATCACCCTGCCTTTATCGCGGAAGCCTGCATTTGCAAATGTAAAGGCCCTTCCTTGACATCAGTTGATTTATGCATTTGTTTTATTCTACTTCATTAGCAGCACGTTCTGTGTGCAGGCGTGTGTGAGTCAAGCTTGAAGCTTCTACGTTTTTCTTTTAATGACTGTCGATTGGAATTACTGACGCCCTGAGGCTGAGGCTGTGCCTCTCTGCAGTATAGTGAATGGACATTGTTGGAGCGGGTAGTTTACAAGGCTGTTACAACATAAACTAAAACAGAAGTACAGCTTCAAAAACAGCTGACATCATATCACTTTTTAATTGTATTTGATATCAACCTCTGGTCAGTGTGGTTACACTCAACAGGGCTCAGCGATGATGACAACAACAGGGTGAACCCGTTCTGCCCTCCTCTACACTTGCCCTCAGTTTACAAACTTAGAGATAATTCCTGGAGGCAGCTCTGGCTCAGCTTTTCTAAGTTTCCAAAGGACATGTGTGGGAGGAATCATGCACACAGGGAGCACGTAATGTGTCTGTCTACTGCCCAGCCTCACACCCTCCTCCAAGTCCTGCAACCTCTCTCTGCCTGTTCAGCGTGCTGCTGCCTATATGCATTCACAGCATGCATGTCGTCTCCATCCAGAACACAGGAAAGAAGGTTACCTGTGCTTCAGTGGATCCAGTTAGTCACTGCAGGCTATTGTTAATACTTGACATTGTTTCAATATTTATAAAACCTGCAGAGACGCACAACTTCCACTTATAAACAATTGATATAGTGACAATAGCAGAACTACCAGTAAGACGCCTGAAAGCGAGAAGCGACCTCTCCCTATAGGGCGAGGTAAGATCCTGTACACTCTGTACACTCAAGACAATAGTGTCTCAAGCGTACAGGGTTTGATCGGTCAGATCAACATATGGAGGTTAGCTCCATATACAGTATGGAGACAGTGTCTTGAGTATACAGGGTTTGATGAGGGCCCAGATAGGGCCGGGCCGTCATTTTCAGGCCTGTGTCAAAAGGAAGACATTGAAGAGGAAGGATGGATGAGGAAGGATCAACATATGAAATGTCCGAACAGGTCAGCTCCATATATGGAGATCTAAAGGTTTGAGCCGAGGTGAGTAGAGTTGCTGGTTAATATTGATGAGGCATCTCCATATATGGGCTTAATATTGTTAACAACACGTGATGTCCCGAGGCATGACCATATATGGGGCACGACTGACTGACGGGAAATACACAATTTCATAGTTGAACAAGCTCACAAGGCATCACATTATGACGCATTATGAGCTCGTAGATGGCTATGTTTGCATGACGCGCTTTTAGAAGATTGTAGTAGAAGATTAATTTATGAAAGAAACAATGGAGAGATACAAGGTTTCTGCCCGATTGCGACAATATACAAGCTCTCATGTAATGTACACATACAGTACAGTACATTTTGCAATCTGCATGTGTGCTCTCATACACGCACACACACACACACACACACATACACGCGCACACACACACACACAACAATGGCATTGCAACACGACGGAGAAACCTTTTGCAAACAACACTGTAGCTCAGTTCTTTGTCATTACAGAGACTACTACAGACACATACTCATACTACTCATAGCAAGACACAGCAACTATGAGCGGGAGCTGTGCCCTGACTTGCATGGTGATAATCCTTGTTGCTAGAGGCTAGGGCTTTCAAAGCACGCTTCAACTGGCTCAGCTCATCACACCTCTCAGTCTGAATACCAAAACACCACAAATAATGAATGTGACCACTACTTCTGTCCCCGTCATTTATCCCCCATTGATGCCATGTCTTGCCTTCTTAAACTCACATGAATGAATAGACTAACGTAATAATGGCCAATTCTCAAATACATTGTCTTAAACATTAGTAAAACGGTTTAGTTGGGGACTTACAATTCATCATTTGTGTCTGTGTTGAACCCTTGCATCCCTATTCTGGAGGGAACATTCACTGAAAATAGCTGATCTACATGTCCTAAACGCCTCACAATGCAGTGAGTTGTGAGCTTGTAGATCTGCTATTTTTGAGATTTGGTATGGGGGGGGGGGGTGAGTGGATAAAATAAATACAGAGCCAACTCAGGTGAAATTTACCAAATACTGATGGTTCAAATGGTCAAAATACACAGGAAGCCCATGTCTTCTATGCCGGTGTTAGCATACGGTAATTATCATCTGTGCTGATAACACCTTGCTGTGAGAACCCTCATGTCCACAACCACGTTTGCAAAGATCAGAAATCCAGATTAAGGATTCCAGAAACACCTCAAATCAAATCTAATAAATAAATCAAATACCAACCACCAGGTGTTGTTTTCCTTCATTTAAACATGTCCACACCATTGTGTCCTAATCCCTAACTGGGCAAAGAGAAGTGTCAGGCCATTCAAAAGTAAAACAAGGACATAACACTATTTTTAATATGATTGGTTTGTGGCACATCATAACCTCCTTAAAAACAACATTCCCCATTTTCATTCTCTTATGAAGCCTCACACAAAGCTCCTAAGAAAATCCTACTAAAGAAATGGCATCTGCCTCTCTGGCCATGCCGAGAGTGACAATGGTTCATTCACCAACTTGACACAGTGTCCAGGCCAGGCAACAGCAGGGCGATATGCCAGTCTATCCATTCAAGCATGTTGTGATGCTCCACTAAGGACAGTGAGTGGACTCATAGCAGCACGGCTCAGTGGCGAGACAGCAAATCTATGACACACCATTTCCAACATTAACTTGTTGAACACCAGAGAAATGTTAGAGGCCCAGGGCTTTTCTTATAGGAATCCAATAAAACTTTTCTCCTAGCCGCCGGTCCAAGTGCAGTGTCATCACTAAATGTTGGTACGGTCAGACTCAGCAGGATTTAGAATGTGCTATCACTGAACTGAACTGGATGAATAATATCTGGAGGTCTTAGCAGACATGACACAACAGAAATCCAGGTTGGGAACATTGCACCTATAACCCTGCCTGTATAGAACACAAAAGATTAGAGATAACCTAGGCCTTATAGGCTTATACTTCACTATACCGTATGTCTACAATTTAGAAAGCAAATTAATTACTGTACAGAAGAGAGATACTAATCCTTTGCCTTAAGTATTTTCCAAGATGGATTACAGGCATCGATCTGTAAGTAGGTTTTCATTCACATTACAAGTAAATGATCATCACTGAAATTATACTGTCTGCGATATAATACTGTATATTGTAAATACACAGTAAATAATACACAAATACACAGTCAGTGTGCAAATCCTCTGGATCGTAGAGAGTTATAACACAGAATATGTAGAGTTCCTCTGTCTGTAAGAACTAAGAAGTGTTTCATTCAGTGTGCTCAGAAATGGTGGGGTCAAAGATCAACAGCGTTATACTGCCCTACTATAAACACACTCCTTCCAGTGTATGCATAATGCTAAGATAATGCCATGGGCAGTATTTCAGTTACATGTATTTGAAATATATTCCATTACTTAGTATTTTGCCATTTGTATTAGAGCTCTGAAGAAATGCCCATGTAATTTGTTATTTATAGGATACTTTTCAGAACAGTATCACAATTTACTTGCCATTCCAGCAAGTTAACACCACTCACTTCAGCCTTCAGGTCTGATTTTTTTTGCCAGTAACATACTGGCACTGTAGTGAGAATATAGCTAATGTTGGTCATTTCAATGGCAGAACCAGCAAGTCCACAGAACAAAATTGGAAGTCTGTGTTGCACTTGCACATCAAGCATGTTCCCCCGGGAGGCTATGAGCTTCTCATGAAATGCACCCAGTTCACATAGCCTGACAAGAGTTTGTCATCCAGCTAAGTACACTGAGCACACGCATCAATGACATGAATCTAGGCAGTGCAGAGGATGCCTGCATCTGCAGGGGACCCACAGGATGGGGGCCCGGCTTATCACACACACAGCAGTGTTCTATTTCACAACATACATTAATTGTCATTTATATGACCCTTCACTTTCATTATTATATATAGGTGTGGGCATGTCAAAATCTAATCTTAGTGGCCCCATCCAAGGTAATCAATATCCTAATAAATATACATGATACACCACATCTCTGTGTGTGTACGTACGTGTGTAGTGTATACGTACGTCTGTAATCCACAAAACTCGAGAACCGTTTGCCCCACCGACTTCTCATTCCACACCACCACCAGGGAGTGCAGTGCCCTGTGTCATCCATATATGGAGCTGGCCTGTTCTGAGTTCTGACAATATTCCCACAATATTATAATGTTTCAAGTTGTGCCCAAAAAGAATTGTCCGAAGGAAAACACAAAACAAAAAGTAAAACAATTTCTGGGCTCTGTTTAAAGTGTGGATTAATTTACTTTCCCATTAGCTTGAGGAATTGTATGCATATTATATTCTTAATCTGCTGATTCCAGTTCTTCACTTGAGCTACTGATACTTAATTTGTCGCCGTGAAGAGAATCCAGGGGAAGCAATTCAGTTATATGACTGTAACCATTATGACTGGGTTTATTATCTCAGCTTCCACATTAACGAGGCAGAGCATGTGTATTCATTGATATGATCAGAAGCCTTGTAACCTCGAGTGATCTCTCATTTATAGATATGCTCTGAGCCTTGCAAATCCCAAATGAAAACATCACACCCGGTACAGGCCAGGTGCTGCAGTTTAAAGAACACTGAGTCAAATTGATCAATTTGTGAGACACATTGTCAAGAGTATTGGTGTCTACACCAGTGGTTCCCAAAGTGGGGTCCGGGGACCCCCAGGGGTCCCTGAGGCAGTTCCAGAGGGTCCCCAGCTAAATGATAGTTTGGAATGGACTATTACGGGTCTGTAACTCAGAGAGTGTACAAATGGAAACAAATGGACCCTAATTAGTGTCAATTTGGGGGTCCTTGACATTAAAATGTTTGGGAACCACTGGTCTACACAGTCAAACAGAATGAAGTGAGTAGTGCTGAAGGTGTTTGGCTCTACAAGGATTAAGAGAGAAAATTCCTCAACATCGGCTTCTAAAAAGATCATGCTATATTAACCAAGACTAGGGAGGGTCTTTGTGCCATGGAGTTCTCTAAACCTGAATGGAATTTCTGCAAAGAAATGTGTGCTTTACTAGACTATACTGGCAACTGAATACTTCCCTTACAAAAATAAAAGCAGTAATGTGATCCAGGACAGGTTAGTAGCCAGGGCCTGTTGCTGTATTCAGGCCTTTTTGTGTGTGTGTGTGTGTGTGTG
>OOFJ01028838.1:0-10141 GCA_900323375.1 Benthosema glaciale
CGTCTCTAGCCTGGCATGGCCAGACTAATATCTCTGCGTAGATATTAATCTGGAACTTTGTTGTGGGAGATTTATTTTCCGAGGGGCGGTTACAAACAGTTTACAGTTAACGTCACAGCAAAAAAAGACTCACTTTGAATGGTCACCCACAACGCGAAATGTAATTCAAACTGAGGAGTGCCAGACCCAATCTGGTCAGAGCTTTTTTTCCCCCCCCTGTGGCATATTCGTCTGGTTTCCAGGATAGCTTGTCTCACGCACACCTTGTCGAGAGGTGAAGTGTAGAGAACAGTGGAATCCTCACGGAGCCAAGCGAGAAGTCGCGTGGTGTAGTGCCGCTTTCCATGTGAAAAGCCCTGGTTGTACCTATAGCCAGAAATTAGACCACAATGATCTCTGGATTACTACTTGAAGAGAGGCGGAGGAAAAGGGATGGGTTAAGAAAGGAAAACTAGTAAAAGAAACAATGGATACAATGCTGAACCAATGCAAAGTTTATAGGGCGTTCCCCTTAACATTGGGACCATTATTTGTTTTCAAAGCATTGAGCCTATAGGTTTCTTAGGAGACTTTTTCCCCCCACTGTTCTATCCACTACATTGAATAGGCTCTATGTACACAGAATAACTCTTCCTACTTCTGGGCCCCTTCCTTCCTTCACAGGTGTTACAAATGAAGACTCTGTCCATTCTGGTCACACTCTGCTACATCAATGGGTCTCAAAGTGTCCTTGAGTGGCTTGACTGGGTTCCAAATTGTTCTCGTATGGGCGTGTAACTCTGACAGTGTGCAACCCTTACGAGTCGCTTATGGGCCACTTACGGGTCCATTTTGGTTAGATTTGTACACTCAGACTTATAGGGGTCCTTCAAATTCAAATTTGAGAACCACTACACACTGAACGGAACAGAGCCTTAATTGGTGTCATAGCACCTGAAGGAAGTAGGGAAGGGGCCCGGAAGCAGGAAGAGTTATTCTGTGTGCATAGAGCCTGTTCAGATGTCTCTCCGCACGTATCCGTCTGGTCGTCTAGCTACGAGAGAAGAATATAGATGAAGAAAGAAGCATGACAGCTTTTGGAAAAGAGCCAGAAGGATACGTTTGATTGTGACGGAAAAGAGACACCAAGATCCTTTTGAATGATGGACAATAATTATTCTTCTGTAGCACGAACCACGACACATCTAATAAACCTATTAGAAAAACACACAGTACAGTACATCCCTGGCCAAAAACAAAAAACGAAGACGACGAAATATATGAAATGTTGTAAGCCTTAATCAAATCTCCTGTCACATAAATACCCCTCCTCCGGGAACACGTTTTACAGGACAAAACTGACGGACGCACGCACAAGCTCAGGACAAAGTACCCGGACACGACCATTAATATGAATGTCAGGACAGTCATTTTCGACTCTTATTTCTCTGACTATTTCAGTCGAGTTATGTACGTGTGGAAATGTGACCATCCGAGTGATCCAACTGCCTGGCAATAAGTAGCAGAAAACATCTCACTTTTCACAAGAAAGACATAAATTGTGTCCCAAAAGGAGAACGGGACACAAGAATAAGTCCTGCTGTGACAGGAGCTGTTTTACGTAATATAGAGAGACGTAATATACCCTGGGGCTCGTCTCTCTTTCACGGGAACATTTTACTAGTATTCTATTTTAAGAATGTTTGCGTCCAAAATGAAGTTGCAACCCTTGCTGCGGCTTCACCCTTTACAAGACACTGGACTATCATTTATTTGAGCGTGGTCTTCACAGGCCACTCAAGGCCTTAATTAATATCCAATGACAGATTTACAGTAATCCACACAGACATAAAGGAAGGCAGATAGGAGGGCATGCGGTGACACAGTGACATTTTTAATTCTGTACAGTCCACAGCAACAATCCCTTTATTCTGGTCATCTGCTTGCAGTACCTCTCTGAGCCACCTGCTGACAGAGTTCTCTGCTTCCCACAACATGTTGCTGCTAAGAGACATTTCGTTGTGATGTGCACCCTTGCTATTTTCTTTTAGTTTTTTTTTTAAGCTATTTATTTTTGTTCTTACTGTATGTTCACATTGCACAGCACTCAGTAAAGCTCAACTTAAGGCCCACCCATATTCCAGTTTTAGGTGATAAGCACTATTAAAGCAGCTACTCCTTTTCGGTGGTTAGTAAATACAGAGATGTGTTGGGGTGAGCGGTGAGTCGCTTACCAACCACCACAGTGAGTAGGATATCGCATGAAAACTGGAGTAAGCGTGAGCCTTTTACACTATAATAATAATAACAAAACGATTGTCGTACGACCAAGTATGAATTTTGCAAGGCCAAACAAGGCCTGTGTGGGACCTGCTTTTTGCGGGAAGATTTCCAATCTGTGAAAAACGAGCCGACCAAGAAGCTGGGACGAAGTATGTCCGTAAATATGGTGGGAATTTGGAAAGGTCGCAGAAATCCCCCATTATTGTTATCTTTGTGTCAAAGGCCGGCGAGGAGAAAAACTATAGCTGTTTTTCTCCTCTTCACTACGTGGAATCTGACCTGAGCCAACGTGTCTGCTCGCATTTCCTTGTATGTTTTATGGGCGTGTCGGAAGGGAGACGAGAGATGTAACAGTAGCCTTCGCCTCCAATTCATATACTTCACTAATGAGCACCATTGTTCATTTTAGTGACCTTCTGACCTATTGCTTAATTTATACATTTGTCGTACGACGAAGTATGAATATTATCAGTGGTTTTGCTAGGCTACAGCTGCTGATTGTACTTCACAATGTATTATACCTACCTACTGCTATTTTATGGCCCTGTTTTTATGAGCTATGAGCAGATACATTGTACAGTAGGAGAGAGAGAGAGTGCCTATAGGTTTTGTGCTCTTGTGTGTAATTATTAACTATCTGCAAACCCATGCACACACACGAAAGCTGAAATCATTCTCAAAATACGTATTTATTCAACCGTGTAGCCTCATTGTTGTTTTGCACTAGTTTTACAGTCGGAAATAATAGTTACCTACCATCTCATGTTTCTATAGATGTTATGTGAAGTTTTTAGTGCATGCGTCTTATCCTTTTTTAAATTTATTTCAGGGCATAAGTGCTGGTACGTACACACACTTCTTTCTGTACAAGTTGTCAGGACTACGTGGCGTCTAAAGGAAACGTGCCAAAACTAAACAAACGTGGACAGCTTGGGGTTGAGGAGCCAGTGTTTATTCAGTCATATCCAACCTTTCCTCATAGTAAGGCTAGTCTTGGGAGAAGCCATGGCCATTTGTATCGAGAGCATGATTTTCCGAAACAAATGGATATGGATTTTCTTTTTCTTTTTATGTGCCGCTAATATGATCTGATGACTGTAATATTTTTAATCCGTTGTCCGCATCAACAATGAATGTATGTCAGTTCTACAAAGTATATCGATGTCCATTTATGAATTCAGAGCATTAATAGGTGAAGCATGTCGCAGTGACTCTTTTAGACTATGCCACAAATTATGCTTGCAAGTAATACAGTTGTACAGAAGTTATCACCGTAGCTATACCATAGATGTTATGCTGTAGTTGGCATTAACCGGCATTAACCTAGCGACTGTAGTTGAAACCGTGGTTTATTCTTTGTCGTGAGACGGTATCATATGCTGAGAAAAACGGCCAATCTATACTGTAGACCCAATGAGCTTCTAGATCAGTGGTTTTCAACCAGTGGTCCTTGAGGGGGTTCCAGGTGGTCCCCAGCAAAATGATGGAGAGTTCGTAGACCAAATGGATCCTTATAGATCTTTAACTCTTGATAGTGTAAAATGAAACCAATGGACTCTTTCAAGTTACAGTTTAAGTTAAATTCTTGTTAAACATCTGTAAGAAGTCTACACAATTAGAGAATGTAGGAATTGTTATTTTCATCAACATTTGCCTGTTAGCTCTCCTATGGTACCACACATCAACAGCATGGAATTATGGACAAAATCTTATCCAACATTAACAATATTAAATATTCTTCAGTTATGGGACTGAGAGGCCTAATATCATCAAACGGTGGTCCATATCTATGGTGTCTCAAATACCAAAAAATAAATGGGCCTCGATGAAAACCACTGTTCTAGATGGCTATTTTTCGGCTGTTTTCCGTCGCACGGTGAAGTAAATCAGGCTTTTTGGATATACAACCCTGTTGCCAGCTTTAGGACCATTGGCTGACGATGAGTTGAATGTATGCCTGTTTGGACCTGTAGTAGTCCGGACTGTCGATGAGCCATGGATGTGTCACTGTACATACTGTATATGTATTATATGTGCGTATCTAGTACTTAAATGGTTATTTATTTGCATAATACAAATCATAAAAGGTAAAGGTGGAATTTTCAGGTGAATTACATTACGAAATATGTAGCATTTTGTCAATCCGTCAGTCGTTTTTTGTTTAAAATGTTCTAGGACCAACGGTATATTTTTGTTGTTTTTCTTTTTTTTTGTATGATTCTACCAGTGCAATATTATCGTTCCGATCACAGCGCTGCGCAACCTCATGAGAAGAGATCACAGCAGGGGTGTTTTCTGCTGCGTAAAAAAGCCACAGGGAATTACAAGTAAACACACAGACACCCACGCACGCACGCAGACACACTACTGTACCTACAGTACCGTTAGAAGAATGTCACCTTTTAAAAATGGATTTATATTCTCTCTAGCCACCGTTGACCTATTCTGCAGTTTTGTTGCAAAATTTATTCAACGAGACAGAATTTTATATCGCAGACAAAAGCTATTTTTCAAATTGGGAGTATTTTACGAAAGCCGCATAGGCACGTTTTCAATCAGTAGCAGGTCCTAATGGAGTAGTGCACAGGGAAGTGACCCCCCACACACACACACGCACACACCCCCACACACACCGAAACGAAAGCTGCTATATCTCAACAAGCTGTTGCGTGTCATCATCCACACAGATTGGACCTATACTTGACTTGTCTTTCTTTACGTCCAAGTATAAAACAATGACATCAACCGCATGCACCAAAAGGTCCCTATTCTCTGCCCGAACATAGAAATAGAAGGGGGGCCTAGTATTGACACCTGGAGGACTCCCATCTACGAAGTATGGGTTCATGTGGTGTGTTAATTTATCTCTGAGAAATGTACATAATGTAATCAAATCAAACAGACCCGTTTTTTTAACCACGCTCCAATTGATTACATTTGTACGTTTCAGAGTTACAAATGGATTACATTCATTTCAGCAAAACCATGCTACTAATTACATTTCACTTAACGTCAGTAATCTTAAGACACAAACTGTGTACACTCGCAGGCCTCCATTTTTATCTTCTATACTCTTTTATCCTGCCCAGACCAGTATTACTTGTAGTTCTCACAATAATAATATAATAATTGAATATTATTGATCAAGTACAGTACAATGCTTTTTGTTTTGTTTTGTTTTTCTTGCTTGTCAATCGCAGAATATCAAAAATAGGGATGTACAGCAAATTATCTAATTCACCACATGGCTGCCTGGCAATTTCCACCTGCAGTATACAGTATAGGATTTGGTATACCTAATAATAATAGTAATACTCTGTACATACTATTGGAGTATATAACTATACAGAAGTAGCTACAAACGCGATTATTGTAATAGACCTGTAACATAAAATAACATGTAAAACTGTATATGGTGGCAATAATTGATATATATTTTGGATAATGCAGTGTGTTTAAGACGATACTTACCGTTATATAGAGGGTCTGACTAAAACTAGTTCCCTGTATCTCCCGTTTCCGTTTTGTGTTTTTATTCATGTAAGTGGTCGGATTTTTTATTTTTTTATTTACGTCATGCTTTACATGGGTTCTGCTGTAAAGATGTATATCTTTGACCCATAGTTCGATCATATGCCATTGGAGAATCACTGTGTGTTCTTGAATCAAACGCCAGTGAAATCCTCAGTGTTATTTTATCCATTTTATAACTCGGAGAGTGTAGGCTTGGTTGCATTCATACTCTCTCAGAGTTAAATGAACTCTGAGGATTTTGACTGTGTACTACTTACTGTTCATGAGTTTGTTCATTGCTTCACGTCCTGTTATCAGGCTGCGGTTATCATTCTATTTAAAGCATTCCCAGGCTGGCCGACGTACAGCTTGCTCTATCATTGTCTTTACTGTGAAATAAATACATTAGAATACGATATACATTGCTTTTGTATTGTCTTTTAATTGTGCCAAACGGGAGCCATTTGCGGGTCACAAAATGGACACTTTCAAAGAAATTAAGAGAAACGGTTGGATGGCACTTACACCCGCCTTCTAATTAGAGCAAAATCTCTCTTGGAAGAGCCACCCATTGATAAATCTAATATACGGCAACCTCCCCTGTTTTTCTTCACTAGTCCGATCCAGAAGAACACAGTCTGCCGGCCACTGCTACAGAGCTGACAATGAGGTTATATCTTCTCTGGAATCCTGCCTCAAAACAGACCAGAGGTAGAAAAAACGCAGGAACTGGGGATGGCAATGAAGGACCGGAAAGTCTGGCGTGGCAGATTGTGAAATCCATGATCTCGACCGTGGTCGAAAAATGATGATAAGTACAGTACTTAAGTAAATATACTTTCCATCACTGCCGGTTCTATACACCGCTCCTCCAGCTTAAGCTGCATTCACATGGAATCAGGCAAGTGGTAGACGGCACCTATTTTAGTGGATGGGAGCAGGACGGCGAAACAGAACAGGACGGAATAGGATGGCACGGCAGCCCAGCAGCCAGAACCGGTGCCGGTAATGGCAAACGCTTTCCGGCATCAATGTTAAAATATTGAATCTTTTTGCCGTGCCGTGCCGCCCAGCAGGTTTTGCTGGGTTTACCGTCTAGTTTGCCTGATTCCATGTGAATGCAGCATTAGTGTCGATGTTTCTTTGAGCAAGACGCTGGACCCCGGTGTCAGAGGCCAAATTCCAGGTTTTTGTGCATATACTTTACTTCATTACCCCGAACAACAACTAACAGAACACACGTGGTATAGTATTATTATCATTTAGTGCAATAAAAGTTCTTTAATCTTAACGCAACATTACAAATGATATCATACATTAACAACTGAACAGCAGCAGTTCGGCTCAACAAGTCTATACATTTGTCATTTATTTATTAGCTTCCATTTTAATGCCAATTCTGAACGGGGAAAATGAGGAGGACCCTCGGAGATAAAGCAACAGATACTTTTAGACACCGGAAATTCAAATGCTGTTGGCATCCTCATAAACAATAAATATCTTCCATTTTGGAAATGTGTTATTTGAATGGTTATATCGGACCCCAAATCTCTACATTTGGAAGGAGTGGAAGAAGTCCCACCCTAGTAAACTCACCCGAAATCACTTTAAACAAAATGCAATGATACTTATATCATCAACAATATACATTTAATGTTATAACAGTTTAAAAAAAGTTCCAGAGCACCCCAAAAAGGTAGTTTTGAATGCTAGACATTTACAATGTATGTATAGGCCCATATTAAACGTACTGTCAATACAGTTACTACAACTAGCAACTTCCTCCACTCACACATTCAATTCCAACTTTTCAGAACATTTTACCATACATTTTTAATTTCCATATAATTATGTTAAAAAAGCAACTGATATTGTTTAGATATGTTGTAGTGATATCTGACGTTTGTCCCTTATCTGTTGTCCTATCTATAAGTGGTCCAGTGGTCTTAACCTGTGGGTCAGGACCCCCAGGGGGTCCCCACATGATTTATATATATTTTTTGGGGGGGTCGGGATTGGGGCGGGGGGTCCTCAGATGACAGTAAAGTGACAATTTAAGGACTTTGAAGCCCTTTATAATAATAAAAATAAATAGCGGCATCAAAGGTAATAAACAAACTACACTATAAACACTGTGTTGCGAGGCATTGTGAGCTTTCACAATATACGTATCTGTGGAAGCAAGTCAAACTAAATTCCAAGTGCTTATCAGGGTGAGTCCCCAGTTAAAACATGATTATTTTAGGGGGGTCCCCAGTTCAAACATGATTATTTTGGGGGGGTCCCGGCCTGAAAAGGTTGAGAATCATTTCTGTAAACAACACAGTAACAAACAGATTTAAGACTGGGACTTTAGGTGATAGAGAGAGGCAGACAAGATGTAATTATACCTACTATTTTTGATTAATAACTTAGCTGGGCACAAAAACGTTCTTTGGGGGGAACAAAGAAAACATGAAAAGGAGCAAGTGTACCTTTCCATAAAGTCAAAGACTTAAGGCTTTGCATGCTTGCTTGCATAAAAACATGATCATGAACTTTGTATGTCTAGTCTGCGACTAAGGATTCTATAACCATCTTCGGTGCAGGAACCAGGGTTCGATTTGCTGCAGAGGAAGGGGGAGAACATGCTTTTGATATACCCCCCGGCCTTTAATTTTTTTTATGCCTGGTAGGGGTTTTATCTGCCACTTCTGATGAGACTGAATACAAATTTGTATATGTATGTGCATTTCCTTTTGGGAAAAGACATGATATGTTTCATATTTTGTATCACTATTTAACAATTTAACTAAAAAGTGTAGTTTGATCGCATTAACCACATAAATATTTGATATTTCTTTAAAAAATAATGTTTTTTTTTTCCCTTTCTTTTCTACAAATCAAACCCTGATGAAATGTGCTTATTTATTTAGTGTTTCTTAACACTGGAAATCTGAAAGTCTGCACAGCCTCTACACAGTTTATCATGAAAGCGAACGTTTGTCAAACAGCTGACATGGAATGGGTGAAATGCTGTGTTGGGGTTCTATTAACAGTTGACACGAGGGGGCCGGGGGCAGGGATGGCCAGCTCATGGGGATATTATACGTACAATCACAGTTGTTTTGTACATGCAAAAACACCTGCTGCATGGGGCTTCGACCGAACACCTTCTTGAAAAGTTCATAATATCGTCGCTGTCGGGCAGAAACCTCTTTTCTCCATATTCTAACTTTTCTGTTTGTTTTTTTTCATAAAGGAACGCCCTACTTGATCACATACAGCGTCACGCGAAAGCATCAAAAGTAGCAGATCTGCTTGTTTGTAGCGTGTTCCGAGCTTATGGATTTTAATCGTGAAAGGTTTTGGACATAATGAGGTTACTTTCCGCCCGACATTAGAAATGACATATTGTTCTACATATAATGTTCCAGAGAGAAATACAATATCAAGTATTCAACCGCCTCCACCTCAGGCTTAAGATTAGTCACTTAATAAAGGTAGTTCACGTGTTGAATGGTACTGTACAAGAAGGGGTACAAACGTAAAACTCCTCGCGAGCAGCGCGCGCCTCTCACAGAACGGTAATGGCTGTTTGGAAAACTCGACCAGGGTAGGCATTTTATTTACCCCTATAAAAATGTCTTTAAAAAAATCAATTTACCTACAGTATGTACCTCTGTCTTTGAGCATGAGTAAATACATCAAACAGTTACAGTAACCTTGTAAATGCAGTCTACAGGAAGGTGGCCCCTGACTTTACAAATGGACCAGATGGAGAACAGTTAGCATTGGCTACCTCTATGACGGGATGGGGGTACCACTACAGACAGCCAGAGACAGATCCTCGCTTAGATAAACCGACTACTGCTTCCTACAGTAAGCCAGTGTTTCCCAAACAGCGAGGTTTTATTATTATTATTTCAATAGAAACAAATCGAAGAAAAATAAATACATCAATAAAAAAAAAAGTTTTGTTGTGATCTTGTATATTTGCTATTTTCACTAGTTTGGGTCCTGGAAAGAGACATAAAATGTCTCTTTTGGGTCTTGAGCTAAAATGTTTGGAAACTAATTAAATGTATTTTTTATTAGTAGTAGTATATTTATTTTCCAGTTTCCATTTTTTTCGATCTCTATTGTGGGCATGTCGTTATTATCGACATCTTTCAAGTCCTTGGCATGAATACATTTACTGTCCTAAGCGGTACTCCCATCATGGTCAGGGCAGGCATTCACCGATTCATATTTTGCATGTTTTGTATGGGAAACTTTGTTTGTGCAATGCTATACAACGTATACAGTATCTCCAAGGGGGTGTGTGTGTGTGTGTGTGTGTGTGTGTGTGTGTGTGTGTGTGTGTGTGTGTGTGTGTGTGTGTGTG
>OOFJ01028839.1:9794-20409 GCA_900323375.1 Benthosema glaciale
ATAAATATTTATCCCCCCCCCCCCCCTCCCCCCCCCCCCCTTCCCTCGCACACACACAAACACATGAAGTCTCCTGACATGGACATGTTTGAGACCCACTGATTTACAAGCAGCTCGTAAAAATTATCATTATTGACAGGGAGGCAGCTTGTGAACATTTATCCTAAATGACAGGTGAGCAGAATTTAACTGGCTAGCAAGAAGCAACCTTACGGAAGCGTGATTTCGTTCTACCCGCAGTTTGCAACACTTGATTTGTATCTAGCAAATTGCGGCTAATTTATTTTCAGACTTCGTCGTACGTTGGTGTGTTCGACTCGTGTCGTTGCAGATCTACAAGCTCACAGCGCGTCACGGTTGCAACGCATTGAGAGCTTGTACATCTGCTATTTATAATATTTAGATAACACGATAGCGAGTAGCGACGCTGCTGCTTTATTTGACTCGATAAACCGTCACTTGTATTTAACATCAACACCTAGCAAATACACAGATCAATAAACGGCTAAGACAAAACAATCATACATTGTAGGTTTTGTTTTAAATTATCGCGACGCCGTTGACGGGCCGACGTGTGACTGACTGACTGGGCGCCATCATGTCGACTTGCTTTGGTTTCCCCCCCCCGTTTGTTTACAAAGGATACACGTTGAGTCTCTGGCCCATGTCTTGGATGAGGTTCGCCGCCTGTTGCCGGTATGAAAGCTCCCGGTCCGAGTCGACTCCGAAGGACCGAGATGGCGTGTTGTTTTCCAGCTGCTCCCGGGTGAAATACCATTTAGTCGAGGAACCCCGGCACGCCGCCATTGCTGTCCAGCATTCAGTCAGGAGGAGCAGCAGCGACAACAGCGGATGTGATGTCAACGTCGCGCGCAGTGTTGCCAGATTGTGTGTAACAGAAACAAGCAATTGCAGGTATATGAAAAAAAAATCATCTTTCTTTTTTGACAGCCCATTGATCCAAATCGAATTTCTGCTTGAATTATTAACGACGTTAAACTCACCAACATTGCAGCTGTAGAGCAAACTTCAATTATCCTCTTTCAAACTGCAAAACGTTTTTTTTTCTTTCTTTTTCCCCGTTTTTTTTTCAATAAAAAGCCACAGGCCCCAAAGCTCAACGGTTAAGGATTAACCTCTGATTGATTGATTGAAAATGTTATTAACAGTTTGGAGATTTACAGTACATTTCAAGCACAACTCAACAATACAAAACAGTACTTTTCAAGCACACCGTGACCTCAATACAGTACTGTTAACTGTGAGTGGACGACAAGTATACTTGTTTAGGATCCGCATGTTCATTTCATCAAAAACAATTAAATTAGAGACGTACAAATAATCTCTTCTGTATACCCAAAAGCAGGAAATCATAGTGGAGATAAAAGGGAAACGAAAAATATACAAAGAGGGGAAAGGGGGTGGGTGTGGAATCATATTTTACGGAGGCCGTTTCACGTGATTTGCTCAAACTGCTAAACATCATAGGCTAAATGACAGAAAGTCTGAGGGCAGAGCTCTGTCAAAGTGACAAGATGTGTTCGGCATGAGTCATTGACGGCACATGTGGTCCATGGCATTTGGCCAGACGAGGCATGTATGCCTGTTCAAAGATTTCATTTTCAAACGATTGCTAACGCCCCCATTTGGCCAGTTGGAGTAAGACTGGTTTCTTTCATTTGGCATGACCCTCTACCTACAAGGCTACCATACTGTAAAGTTACATAAACATGTGACTGTTTAGGGGCAGAGCAGAGCCTCATTATCAGAAGGCTCTGGGGCAGAGGAAGAATTTTCATAAAACTGCAATTATACGACAGGTCGTTTTGAGGAACTAAGCTGATTGGTTGAAACATGTCACATGCAGTTACTTAAACTAATCAAAACAAAGATTTCAGCTTCGTAGGGACTACATCTGTAATTGTTTATTTTTTATTTTTCAGCGGTTCTGTTAGTTTTAAGGGTAACTGTCGTATAATTGCAATATTACACTTGAGGGTGTGCGGGCGAGTTCTGAAGGTATCGCAGAAGTGGCTGAAATTACGTTAAAGCACACCCTCTGTAATATTGCTTAATTAGATATTGGTCCAAAGTTTGTGTGCAAGATATTTGCTATGATTGATCAAGCAGATTGGGAAAGAAACAAAATAATGATATAATTATATACTATTACAATAATAGTAAAATTATATCATTAGTACTATATACTACTAGAAAATAGTGTTCCTGAATCCTGAAGAAACAGTGTGGGCTCGAGTAGGTCTCTACGTATTTCCTTTGGGCGGAGACGAGATATCTGCGGTGTAACACCGCACCTCTTCTACTACAGTGAATGGAAAATTCACTTGTGACCGTCAGCTCACGTTACGCTATTTACTAACACTATACCTTTACAAAAATGCCCCCCAAAAATCGGGATGAACCTGTGTAGTCAATGGCTGCTCAAACATTCAACTTTAGAGAGAAACGGGATGTCAAAAAATACCATAGCCATATAGAGTAATGGTTGTGAAAAAACATTGAATGTCCTGAAAGATACATAACGTCAGTCTTACTCAATACCCAATATTTCTGTTGTATGAACACAAGGCTGCTGTACTTTATACCTCACACTAATTTTTGTAAAGGTATAGTGTTAGTAAATAGCGTAAGTGACTTTTCCATTCACTGTAGTAGAAGAGGTGCAGTGTTATACTGCAGATATCTCGTCTCCGCTCACAGGAAATACGTTTGTCTCCGACCATGGTACCCTTATCTGAACGAGTCATGTATGTCCAATGGTGGTTGATAAGTAATCCTCCTTCCCAAATCTGTCGTCGGTTATATCTCAACTGTACAATGTCATTGTGTTTATGCAAGTTACCGGGCTCGAATGACCTTAATACACGCCACACATACTGTACACACACACGCACACGCGCACACACACGCACGCACGCACGCACGCACGCACACACTCAAAAATGTTTATCAAAATAGTAAAACAGGCAAAGTAGTTTAGGGACAAGGGATTTAGCATGGACGAAAATAGAGCCCCATGTCTATTTGCTCAGACACATAGATATAAAATTCTCCATTCATTGTCAATGGGAATTTAATGTTTATGTAGGACGAAGTTTGTGGACGGACACTAAAAGTGGGGCTAGCGACCCTCAAAAATAACTGCACGGCTTGGCCTGGAGCACAGACAGAAGAAATGATTCATAGTTCAAAATAGTGGGTGATCGAGTAAAATGTTTTATTTAATACAGTAAGATCGGAGTTATATGATAAGAATAAAATAAAAACATAATATTATATTTGAAATTGATAGTAAATGTGAAACATTTTGAAATCCAGCTTGGCAATTATGATTTTTATATTATTCAAATTGTTCTCTGTTGAGCCCCAAAAACTCCAATGCGTTCCCAGCGAGTAGTTTATCCTGTAAAGCAAAAGTGCACAAGGTATAATCAGTTTAACTGGGAATACAAAAGCCTATGAAATAACAACTTATATGTACTTTATTCATAAGGCAAGTACACTAGTATGGAACCTTATGTATAGAAATTGTAGGCCTTTTGAGGGTTAGCCAAGAATCCATCAGCCACTTTCAACCTGAAGCCACTTTTCAAACAATGACTGTACCTTCATGGTCTTGTCAAACTCTTCCATGGACTCAATCAATGATCCAGGCTGAAGCTCACCCAGGGGGAATGGATAATCTGTTCCCAGCATTACTTTATCCTAAATACAGAATAAGTCAAGTTGCATTTAATTTAGCAGTAGGCCTACATATTGACCCAGTTGTGAATTAATATTGAATTTCTCTGGCAGTAAGTAAGTATTATATTGCTTGTGATAACGTCTTTGATTTTTTTTAAAGTCGTAATATTGCAATACATGGCTGTAAGTGTTGCCATGTCCTTGTTAATAACTTAAACCTTATCTTACACTTTCGACATTCCATATGTTGATCTGCCCCCCACCCCCATGCCAAAGCGGCAGTGCTCGTCCAGCAGTCTGACATCACCCAGGCGAATGTGTGCACATGACCTCTCCCTCGCTTCTCGCCTCAGGGCGTCTTACTGGTATCAAGGTATTTGGTAGACCTATATTTTGATTATATTTTGTCCATATCACCCAGCCGTAATTCCCCACTTAGACCTTTTAAATGGCATGGTTTAAAAAACAATCAGCTCACTTTTCCAATAATATCAATGAGCAGCTTAAGGGCAATGGGGTCATGAACTAGGGAGTCCGTGTAGAAAGAGCCAAGGTATTTCCGTGGGCTGATCTTGTTGTCCACAGCACACAAGTCAGGACGAACTTTGTGTCCGTGTTCAATTCTGCCTATGGTGAATGGGAAAGAACCTCCTGTGAACAGATAAATAAACAAGCATCAGGCATCACATACACAGTAAAATCGTATGTGTACATTTAACTCTATGTCAATTTGATTACATTTGTACACTCTCAAACTTACAAATGGATAAATTAACTCTCTTACTGTGTATTGTCAATAAACCAATTCAAACCCGATTAGAAACCTCTCTGATAGGCAAATATATCAAATGTAGGTTTTAAGACTCCCCTTGGAAATTTGTATAGATTTAATTATTTTCCAATAGATCATAAAATCAACTACATACTATTGATAATTAGTATTTTGTCCAGCAACAACCATGGATTCTTTTTAATATTGTTAAATTTGTCAAGTCAAATCACAGAACACTTCTTCTCTCTTAACAGAGTAAGAGAGAGTGTCCACCTTCTCATTTGAAAATGAAAATTGTCCTTTTGTGACTTTATAGATTATTTTGTCTTCATGGTCTATATACTATACCTCCATGAGCAAAGCAGATCTTTAGTTTAGGAAATCTCTCAAAAACACCTCCAAATATCATTGAACATATAGCCATGGTCGTCTCTGAGGGCATACCTTGAAACACAAAATGCAATAATTGTTTTTACTCTGCTGCATCTAAAATATGGTGACGATTTACCTTATAATTTGTTGACTATGGCTCATGCCATTAAGCAATTTGTACAAGAGGGCCTTACTGATAAAATACTTCTGGCCTTCTCGCTGTTTTAGTGCACAGTTTCAAGAAACTAAATGGTTAATCTGGTTTACACAGAAGCGTAAATAAAACATGAATCCCAACACATGCTCCAGTCTAGGAACATGTTATTGTATCGGGGCCTATTGGGGTATTGTATTGCACATCGACTGGTCTTGGCGACATATTCGATACCTGCTCTTCCCTCTCCCCCTTACTCACCCACCAGCCAGGGCAGCCAATACTTAGCCATCCTCCCATCTGTCTGCATGTCCCAGGGGTGGATGAATAAGGAACAGTTCAGCTCCTCTGCTGCCTGTACAGAAGACACATTGCATATTACAGTGCACAGTACACACAATCTGGTGTAACCAAGGTTAGGGACTTAGGGCTGTTCCATGAGCAAGAATGCCCTCTGTATACACAGAGGAATTGAATACGAGCATAGAACAAGTACATTAAGTACAGTGCAGCCTATTACAGTAGCTACCTTCAAAACCTGCAGGCACATTTCTTTGTAGACATCATTCATCTCAGTGCATTATTACCACCCTGTTCTCCGTGGGGGGAGGTAAGTATACAGTACAGTATATAATTACAGAAAATAATATCTCACAGCAAAGACAGGGTGGAGTTCAGGGGCGTTGAGTTCCCAGTCATTGATATGGGAGCCAATCTGCACGCCAGGGAAGCCCAGCTCCTTCACACAGCGCCTCATCTCCTGCACAGCCAGGTCAGGGGCCTGCATGGGCAGGGTGCCAAGACCCACAAATCTCCTGGGGTGGCTACGCACCGTCTGGGCTAAGTCATCGTTCAGCAGGACACAGAGATCCAGGGTGTCCTGAGGTTTAGCCTGTAATCAGATTATATACTAGAAATACTAGCCGTGATATTCCTCCACCAGTCTGTGAGTCCAGATATAGTATACATTTGTAATTAGAATGTAATGGTTTTGTGAGGTCACAGTGATCCTGACCTTTAACCCCCTACTTGTCTATCAAATGTCATGACATTCCCTCCAGGCGTTCCGGAAATATTGTTGGTACAAAAACATAATGGCTTTGGCCATGGCTGTCAGCCATGGAGGCATGAAAAAAAAAAAACTAGTCAATGAATCAAGATCAACATTGGAGTGGTGTGTCTTTGCGTGAATGTGGGACTTCATGTGACCAGCCCTGATGTCACAGGCTGCTGGTCACATGAAGTCAGAGAATCACGTTTCAGTCCACATTCAGTTGTCTTTGTGCCTTTGTGTCCTGGTTCCTCAGTCGGTAGAGCTCTCGCCTTTGGAAACAAGGTTATATGGGTTTGATCCTGGGCACAACCAACACAGCAAATGAGTAGCACAGCTTGGCTTGCATGGGACAAGTTCTGCGTTAAGTACTGGGAGCTGATGGTAGGTGTGGTGCTCCATCTCATTCTCAGCATCCATCTCCCAGGGGTCTAGTGCATTCTACCAGGTATCAAAGCCCCATTGACTTCCATAATAAAGTTAAATATTTAAAAACATATGAGATAGGTACTACATCAGCTGCTGGTGTGCAAAATTAATTTTGCGCTACTCATAGCAGTTTGCGAGATTAGCTCCAGAATCGATTCACAGGCAGCCAGACACTCACACACAGACAGACTGACCCTCTAATATACGTCTCGCCACCTGCTGAGCAATGTCATACAAATAAGAGAGCAGATAACAAACAAACTTTGCAGACTGGGACGTGGCCTTACCCAGTAACTGAACATCACAGGAACAGTGGAAAGCGCTTGAACTGTAACCCCTGGATGCAAAAAGAAACACTTGTATATTTTTGTACAAAAAGCTGTAGTGTTTGAAGTATTGTTGTCAATGCATTTTTTCACTTTATTTGGGCCGATCCCAAAAGGCAGAGAAGGAGATAGCATAGAAAGACATTATTGTAGCCCTGACTGAATTCAAGTAGCCTAATATCTCCCTTGGCCTTGACCAAGAGAGGGTTCTCCTTTGGATACTGAGCGCTAGATGTTTGTTTTTCCATGCAGGCGACCCTGGGTTCAGATTTGAGGTGTCACTGGTCACACCTACCATATTGATCCATATCCTGTATCCGTGCATTTGCATCCCAGCAGTTCTCTTGTATCACTCTGAAAAGTTTTCCATCCTTCATCATCTGTGCTTCACCCTGAAATACATAAGAGGAATCTGTGACACCATCCAAATAGACTAGCTATACACAAAAGCCTGCAAGTTGAGAATTGTTCCCATCCCTCACTGTGAGGGACTGCCAGCTCTGCCTTACAGTATGTGGTTGTGGTATGTAATCATAATGTAATATGGAACACAGCTCACAGGCCATTTGCTCAATGAAATAAAAGAGGAACATTCACCTTTTTATCATTTCAGTATTACAAATTGCAAGCCATAAGCTTCCATTGCCACATGATGGCAGCAGAAAGCTGATTAATGTTTATCTGAGAATAATACATTGCCACCTTAATTTCAATTGAATCTACTATTAAAAAAGTAGGTAGGTAAAACCTGTATATATATAAGGCCTCAAGGCTCATATCACATACAAATAGCATGGGAAGGAAAGATCCAACCATATTCACCAAGTGCCCTTTTGTGTGTCTTTGAGCAAAGGCTGTCTAGATCAAAATCTAAATCATGTTTTTATCAGTAGCCTATCAGGACTTTTATGCCCAGGTCTTTGTGTCGAGGCTATTTTTATTGCAGTCGCGCTGTGGGTCATGTATATATAAATATACCTTGTCCTTATGCTTAGATAGATCATGCCAAAACTCCAGTGACTGATGGAAAAAGTTGCACTGCCTCAGCAGATGCCTGAGCACAGTAGCACACTTGTATTTATTTGCTTGTGTTCGGTTCTGTTACAGCCCATCTCGGAGTGAATCATTGCACTGATCCAGTAACTGCATGCTGAGTCCTGCAGCTGTCCCCACAGCGAGACCCAGGCTGACTAGGTGAGGTGAAGCTATGCTACCTGCTGTGTTCTGCTCACGTAGCACGCGTCATGCAATTTCATCATGCATGCATGTGCAGATGCTTGCGTCAGCATGCACGGCACGCACACATGGATGTGACTGACGCAATATCTCTCTCTCTCACACACACACACACACACACACACACACACACACACACACACACACACACACACACACACACACACACACACACACACACACACACACACACACACACACACACACACACACAGAGGCATTTTACACTATGCATTTTACAGACATTGTTTGCACACATTGTTAAATAAAGTGACATCAAGACTTACTGTACCTTGCAATGATGGTGAAGCTGAACAAACCCACCATACCCATACCTCTGAAACACACACAACCAGATATTTAGTTTGAACAAAAGTACAGGCTTTTATTTAATCTAATTTGGACTACAGCTGATCCCACTCTTTCTGAGAGAAAGAGATCTGACTGTGTTTAAATATGGACTGACTGGTATCCATACAGATGAGCCCTAAAATAATTTGTATGTGTGCAATGCAGTCTGTGAATCCCCATCTCATATCCTCACAGATTATTATAACTGTGCGCTTTGTTTGTAGTCGAGAAGAATGCAAAGTGGATTGTATGGTCCTGTACCTTCAATGGAACTAATGAGCTGCCTGCTAGTTTATTAAACTAGAGTTTGGGCCACTGTGCGGCCATAACGGGTCATCTATTACAGTGGTTCTCATTCTCAATTTATGGGTTGGGAGGGACCCCCAGGGGGTCCCATCAATCATTGATTGATTGAATACTTTATTAGACAGAAATGCAAATAGCACAAGTACAGTTGTACACATGAACATAGAATACTCCATCAAAAGTCATCAACAAACTATACTATAAAAACTGATCAAACATTGGCCAAATACAAATTGTGAAAATAGCCTAGTTGGTCTAAGTTGTGAGCTTGTAGATCTGCTATTTTCCACAATATTTATCTGTGCAACTAAGTCAAATAAAATTGAATGCCTCAACTCCTACAATTCCAAGTGCATATCCGGGTGGGGGTTCCCCAGTTCATATGATTATTTTGGGAGGCCATGGCCTGAAAAGGTTGAGAACCTCTGTAACACTGGCACTAGCAGTACAGTTAGTACTATTAGTTTAATGTTTATACATTTTCCCAATTTATATTGTTGAACGGCGGGTGTGCTTGATGATCACACACCGTCCTTCCTTCACAAATGGAACTAAAATCTTCATATTTGCCTCCTCATAGCTCATAGCCTCATACTGATCAGTGTCCAACTGTCCATGGCCATGTAATCAAGGTGGATTGGCCCAGTGGTTTTGCAATCAGGGAAATCCCCAGGAGTCCTTGAGAGGGATTGCATGGGATACCCAGCCAAATTCGTATAATATCACCACTATGTATGTCATTTTCATATCAGTGTTCCAATAGAATAAAACAATTGGTTCTAGACCTATGGCCTAATGAAAGTAAATTTGGGGGTCTCTGGCATACGAATAAAAGCAGGTCTTGGCCTGATGGGGGCGAGGGAACAAGACAAACTCCCTCTCCACTCCACCAGTGAATTTGGCCAATCATTAGCTAAATCTTTGTATTCATATTGACACAGACAGTGGAACAGACGCGGCAGCACAGCAAGGTTGGTGCCAGTCACTGATTAAAGTTTAACCAGCCAGAGAGAACACAGATTTATGGGGTGGACCCACCGTGGTCTATCCAACTCCTCTCTCTGACACGCAATGGTAAATTACATTAAAGTTTCTTGCCATTGACACAAGTTAATCCAACAAGGTGTAGGCTAATGTTGTTCATAACATGATAATGACACAGTGACGAGCATATATGTGCATATAGGTCTATACCACAGGGTTTGACATAATTAATAGTATTCTTATCTTAACCAAGATTATTGGTTTGATGGCAGATAGCCATAGCAGCCATATAAGACTGACTCATCAGGCCGTCAGGTTTAGTAATAACTTTAGGTGGACTACTCAGATGTTTCGGGGATATTCTCTTCCAGTACCTACCTGCTTCAAATCGGGCCATTCCTTTGGTAAAATATGATTATGTATATCAATCTTCATCCTGCTGATCTCCTTTACCTGCTTCAAGTATACGTTGATTCTGTTACTGGTGTTTTACAAAGTGTGTCAAAACAGCTTTACAATCATGTAGTAGGTTGTTCCCCGCCCAGAAATCCCATCCCCGGGCACGAACCAATGAACTGATCCGATGTAGATACACCTTCAACCTGCTCATGTAGGCTATTCGTCCATGCTGATTGTCTCCACCAGGTCGAAGGCATGGTGAGAGAGTATTTTTTGCACCCTGTCCTTCCGTCCGTCCGTCCGTCCGTCCGTCCGTCCGTCCGTCCGTCCGTCCGTCCGTGTGTGTGTGTGTGTGTGTGTGTGTGTGTGTGTGTGTGCGCGTGTGTGTGCGTGCGTGTGTGTGTGTGTGTGTGTGTGTGTGTGTGTGTGTGTGTGTGTGTGTGTGTGTGTGTGTGTGTGTGTGTGTGTGTGTGTGTGCACGTGTGTGTGTGTTAGGCTCCGCAAAAGTGACACTTGGTGGTCATTACGCA
>OOFJ01028840.1:0-12637 GCA_900323375.1 Benthosema glaciale
CAATTAGTTTCTTTAGCCCACTGGTATTTCCATCTTATGCTTCACACTTCCTTCCAGAGCTATGCAAAACAGCCATAGCTACTTGCCAAGAATGTGCTGACCTCATCACATTTGTGATGACATCATCACATTTGTCATGACTTCTATGGCTGTTTTTAGCCCAAGGAGTGTGTTTTGTGCAAAACTAATGCTTGGAATGGATTCAAAATCATGAAAACCCTATAGTTTGACATGTCACATGTTACTCAAAGCAAAAGGAAAGTTTGACATTTTTGACCATTTTCCCTGCCATTGGCTTATAATGGGAGGACAACAAGAAACCCCTATAAAACAAATTGCCCAATACCTACAGCCGGTCAGCAAGTGGATTCATGAAGGTATGTATATAGACAATATATTAGGCCAATAAAAAGACTATATACCAAATTTCCCACTTTAAACAAAAGAAGCCTGTCGGCTGCCAGACTACATGTGGTGCATCAGACATTTTGATATTGACACAACATTGGATTTTGCTGACCTCGTGCACAAGGATTTATTGGAATGTGATCTTCCTGTTTGCTAAACACGGCCAATGTTAGGACGTTTATATTGTGTTTTACAATAACATCACAAATTATACATATGCACACGAGGAAGGTCTGCTTATGGAGATAATAAACCACCTGCTGACTTTGTTTGGATTTGTTTGACAGATTGCAGAGCGGCCCTCTCTCCCCGTCGATGCGGGTGAGAGTGAGGAAGAAGACGACTTGAGTCCAGAGGAGGAACGGTTCCTGGAGAGGAAGCTGAAAAAGATCCGTGGAAAAGAGGAGAAGAACAGACTTATAGCTGAGGGGAAGTGGGTGCCTAAAGCCCAGCAAAATGCAGCCAAGGAACCTGTTGCACCCAAACAGGCCTTGGATTACCTCACCTGGTATGAGCAGATCTTAATTCTAGTGCATCAACATCGTGGTATTCTCATTTCCTCTGTATCTTACGGCTGATTAAAAAAATAATAATAATCAACACGCACTACCTGCCTGGAATGTTCTGAGAGAACAATAAGATTCTCAATAAGATCACTTTTAGTACCTTTGTCTTGTACTACAGTCCCGAACGGCTTCTCATAAATAATCCTTGGCATTGGGTTTATCATTTTGCAGCTGGGAGAAGAACCGTGAAGAGTGGAAGTTCCAGAAGACGAGACAGACGTGGTTACTGCAACATATGTTTGATTCTGAAAAGGTAACATGAGTTTTAGTACCGGTATCGTGAGAAAAAATTACTATTTCAATTTAGGCATTTGGCAGATGCACTTAATCCAGAGCGATTTATAGTAAGCAAGAAAATCAAAAATAGTCATCATGAATGAATTATACATAAGCTAAGGACCTAACAGTAATATCTATTTAATGAAACTATTCGTATAGACTATAGAGTGCTATGTCTACATAAAATGCTATCTAAGTTACTTATGTTTAGCCTTTGCATACACCACTAAGGTTGCTGGTGCTAGGGCAAGTGCTACGGGCTAAAATGGAGTCTGAAGAGGTGGGTTTTCAGACTACGGCGGAAGAATTGCAATGGGAAGTGCATTCCATAGTTTTGGAGCCAGAAGGGAGAAGAGTTTGGGACTTGTGGAGTGTTGTCCTGCCGTTTTTAGTGAAGGTATTTTCAGCATCCCTGCGTTGGCTGATCTGAGCGCGAGGGAGGGTTTGTAGGGTCCAATCAGACTTGTAAGATCATATGGGGGTACCATTTTGGTTGCTTTGAAGGCCAGCATCAGAGTTTTGTACTCTGTGTGGTCTACACAGTCAGAAACATTTTTCCAACTGTCTCCATCCCGTTTTCTTGTAATTTGCTAATTAATTGGTGACCAGATTTCCGTGAAACTTGGAAGGATTGATGATCACTAGGCTGCCCTAAATACATCACTAACTTTTGGGTTGAAAGGATCAATGGTCAAGTAATAGATTACTTGATGTCTGTGACATCATGCTGTGCAAATGGGGTTGTAATGTACAAATTCAGCCTATCTGAACAAAGCACTTTAACTCAAGGGCAAACAGTCCTGATTGTTAAGATTCACAATCTTCAATGTGATACTAAAACATTTAGAGAGGATTAGCTCTGTATTCTGGGATAATAGAGATGGGCTTTCCGCTGACTCAATCCTAAAAAGGACTCATCACTCATCTGTAAAATGTACAACCATGATGTAGATGTTTCTATTGTCTCTCCTCAGATTCCTGATGAGAGTTTCTCTGTGCTCCTATCGTATCTGGAAGGGCTGCGCGGAGTGGCCCGGGACACCACAATACTCAAGGCTGAAACCCTGGTACGCGAACTTGGAGAAGGAGCGTTGGATGAAGATGTCAAGCAGAGGGCATGCAGAGCCAGAGAGGTCATCCAACTGCTTGGCTGACTTGGTCATCCACATAGATGTTTATTGAATTATTATCTTTATCAAGGGAATGTTGAGAGAGTACATGTGCACCGAACAGTGTAAAGTTAAACCTAATGCTGTCCCATACAACCACAGTGTTGAAATGATTGCCTTCTGAGAAGTGCCTTGCTCAAAGGCAAATTGTTCAGGGAAGAGAGAGCATTTCTCATTCAGTTACCCTATTAGGGTTTTCCCTGCCTGGTCTAGGCATTCAACCAGAGACTGCCTAGTCACAAGCCCCCTTCTGTGAATGATACCAATGGACTGACCCTGTTTGTTAATGAGTGGTGATTAAAGTCACACAGATAGTCTGGATATGGTTGCACTCATTATTTAATTACTGTAATCCCAGTTGTGCTGGGCTTTGTTTTTATTCAGTAGATCTGCATATTTCATATTTCCTAACTGATGACAAGACTGTCTGTGGTATCAATCATATAGTTAGTTACTTTGTTATTGGGAAAAGATATCATGACTTCATGTGTCAAACAATATCCTCAAATTAAATATATTTGTAACCTTATTAGAACACTTGGTAGCCTGAATTTTAATTTTGTTTTCACTGATATGAATGTGATAGTAGTAGTAGTAGTAGTAGTAGTACCCAACAATAACCAGCAGAGGGCATTGTAGGCTTCATCCATAGACTGTAAAGGCTTCATCACGAGCAGGTTGGATCACTGTCTGTTCTGTTCTCAAGTGCAACGGGTGAGGATGGGAGCAGGAGGTCATGCCAGGGCAGAGGCCAGGGTGAACAGTTGACCTGGCTGGGACAAGGAGAACAGGCAGCTGATTCTCCCTCCCAGCAGCAGACGACTAACTACCATTTTTATGTGGTTCATCACAAACAATGTCCAACTGCTAGTAGAAATGTGTTTGCCAATATATGTAGTTCCTTCCTCTGTGCTCAAGCACACGCTGCATTCAGAGAAGAAGAAGAGAACAACCTTCATTCAACCTTTGCTTTGAGTTGCATAGTGGATTGGATGATTGCACTCTCCCACAGTAATCAGGAAACACAAATCAGATATTGGCAATTTTAACACTTTATTCATTTTACACTCACTGTTATGGAACTCTGTAGCGGGTGGAAGATCCAAAAGCAGCCACAACTACTTGTCACCACCACCTCGTGGTGGTCACCAACCTAGCCACATTTTGCTGTGGGATGGCATCCCATTCCTCAACCAGGATTTGTTGGAAGTCAGTCAATGTGGTTATGTTGGTCACACTAGCACGTACAGCACGTCCAAGCTGATCCCACAAGTGTGCTGACACCAAATAAATAAATGCTGGAACACCAGCTTCCACTGGCACGGGTCTTATCCTGAAGGGACAAAGGTGGCATATTTCCCCCAGTGTTGCTTCTGCTTGGCACATAAACACAGTCAAGAAAGTGGCAGGGCAAAAAGGTGATTAATCAATGATTAAAATGATATAAGATACAATACCAATTGGTATTATTAAAGCGGAGAAAGAAATAATGGACCAAAGTTAAGTTTCCAAACTTTGTGTGCTGTAATGTTTAGCAGTTCTGTTTTACTACACAATACACACGTACTAATGATTAAGGGCCTGCTGACTCCCCCCAACTATTTGTACAGAACCACAAGGTAATACTAATAATGACCTATTGATTTCAGCACATTCCTGGCATCCTTGAACTCTTCATGGTTCTCTCACCTAATCCAGGTCATCATTTTTTTCCCACTCGAACACATTTAATAAGATAAGTTGATATTAAAGTTTTGTATATCATTCACTAGGAAGGCTGTATGATACATTATCAACTTTATAGGAAAAACAATATGACACTTTACAATGACAGCTTTAGGGGTAAACTATCATAATTTTACCACGCATTTGAACCCTTTGTTCTAAAACAGGTTAACTTTAAATGGCCAATATAACACAAATAAACCAATTTTTACGCCAAATGTGGAATGTATTTGAATTGGTCATGAAATAGACATCCTTGAGGAGGGCCTTGAAAATATATCAAGTTGTGGTTTCTGTTTACTGTTCGGTAGTCGGATCCGGTCTAGAGCCCGCCTACTGTATCCGGTAATGTACATGCAGCCACCGGTGTCGTTTCCCTATCCGCTCTAGACTGGATATGCAAACTGTAAATCGAAATGAAAGCCAGCATTATAATATGGCAGGAAATAATTATCTGTAGGTGGTGCATGTCTTCTCTGACTTGGCACTTCACCCTGTCGCTTTAAGCCGGTGCGGAAGTAAGGATCGATATGTGACGTAAAATTTGGAGGTCAGCAGATCGGCTCATTGCTTAAATTGCGTCAACGTTAGTCGTTACGCGTGTGTTGTTGAACGTTTATAACGCCTATGTTGAGTCGTTCGTTTCTTTTCTCTGGGATTTCCAGTCGTTGGCGAGCTTCTTCTTCTCGTGGTTTATTAGGAAACGTAACGCAACGTACACCGCGGACCCAGTGTTATTTTTGGACACCATCGCGGATCCTCCTCCAGGCTGCACGGCGGCACGTTTCTTTCTCCATGGCTGCATCTAAATGTACCCGACTGAGCGGCGCGTTGATACGGGATGTGCTGGACACCGTGGACAGCGTCCTGTTCGACTGCGACGGAGTCATCTGGAGAGGCGACCAGGCCGTCCCGGGTGCGCCCGAAGTTATAAACCTGCTCAAAAGCAATGGCAAGAAGGTGTTCTTCCTCACCAACAACAGCACCAAGACCAGAAAGATGTACGCGGACAAGATGGCTCTCATGGGATTCAACGTAACGCAGGACGAGGTGTTCGGGACAGCCTACTGCTCCGCGATGTACCTGAAGACCGTCTGCAAGCCGGGGAGCAAGGTCTACCTCATTGGCAGCAATGCGTTGAAGCAAGAGCTGGAGATGGTGGGGATCCAGCAAACAGGGGTGGGACCCGACCATATATCCGGGGCGCAAAGTGACTGGGCCAACGTACCACTGGACCCAGAGGTCAAGGCGGTGGTGGTTGGCTTTGACGAGCATTTCAGTTATATGAAAATTAACAGGGCTATGCAATACCTCTCTAACCCGGATTGTCTGTTTGTGGGGACCAACACCGACAGCAGACTGCCCTTGGAGGGCGGCAAGGCTGTGCCAGGTAGGTTCAATATACTGTTCATTCATATAATAAGTCTAAGTTCAATAGGTCCCCAACACAGTTTTAAGCTGACGCTCTCCAAAGCATGCTGTTGAGGGACTTGGCAGGACACAGTTTGAAGCCAAGGGTGACTAGTCTGTGTAGGCAATAGGCATGTGTCATCATACTGTAATCTCTCCTAACCTACACCTTATCCTTACCCTCTTCTTAGGTACCGGATGCCTGCTGCGAGCAGTGGAGACTTGCGCCCAGCGCCAGGCCCACACAGTGGGGAAACCCAATCGCTACATGTTTGACTGTGTGGCCTCCCAGTTTGGCCTGGACAGCAGCCGCTGCATGATGGTCGGCGATCGCCTCGACACTGACATCTTGCTGGGCTCTAACTGCGGCCTGAAGACCCTGCTCACCCTCACAGGCGTCAGCACAGTGGCAGACGCCAAGGACCACGAGAAGAGCGGCTCCCCAGAGCGACAAGGCATGGTGCCAGACTACTATGTGGACAGCATCGCTGATCTGCTTCCAGTCCTGCGGGGATAAGGCAGCCGAATGACTCCTCAAACTGTGGTGACTGGCTACTGTACTCGATAGCCTAGTTCAGTGGTTCTCAAAGTGGGGTCCCCAGAGATCAGCAGGGTTCCTTGAGGGTGTTCCAAATGAACCCTTACAACTCTGAGAGTGTACATATGGAGCCAAAATGGAACCTTACACACCATTCCCAGTGGCCACGATAACTATATATCGTTCACCATTGTATTTTTTTTTTTATTATTGTCGGCGTGAACTATGCCATCCACTTGACTTTTAAAACTGTACTTTTATAGTTATAGTGCTCAGTGTGAACAGCCCTTTACAGGTCCATTTGGTGCCATTTGTACACTCAAGGGTTATGGGGGTCCTTGAAATTAAAATGTTTAAGAATCACTGCCCTAGTTCAAAGAAATACCCGATGCTTGGCTAGCAAACCAGAGTTTGCAGTCTCTTCTATTTGTCTTAATTTATTGATAGTCATCTCTATAGAGGAGTCACACACACCCATGCTGCCTAAAGAGTCCTAATGCACTGTGTGGCAGGACAATGACTCAGGATTTTCAAAGACTACATCCATGTTTTATTATGAAGTATAGTTATTTTAAATTGTCTAGTTATTGACTACTTGAACAATTAATCAGAGTATTGATTGAACAGAATTGGACAGTTTTAACTGGCAGTTGTTGGGGGTGAAGTATACTGTATGTTACCCAACCTAAGAAAAGAGGAAGGTGTGTGCATGCAACGTCAATGTCCCGCTTGTGACATTGTGATGCAATGTCCATCTTAAGCAATGCTATTTGACACTGGGTGGGTGAATAAGCACATACCAAAGTCTCAGCTGTTTTAAGTGTCGTCAGTTGTACAGTTCTTGTGTATTTGTTAATCAATTCACAAGATATATATTTTTGCGTTTTCTGCCTTTATTGATAGTATACACTATACAGTAGATGGACAGGAAATGGGGAGAGAGACGGGGAGTGACATGCCGCAAAGGTCGTCGGGATCGGGACTCGAACCCACGACACGTCAGGCTACATTGGAGCCTACTAGGTGCCCAGGCTACACATGCATTTCATTTTAACAGTACCTCATCAGGGAATAACTAAGCATTAAGCTGATTACACAGCATATACTTGTACTGTATAACTTTTATGTCTGATGCAGTCTACTTCTAGCCTCATAATGTAAACCTTAACTGTTTTATTAATATTTACGGGTTTGGTGCAGTGCAACTTAATTCAGTTGTACACAGCATTTACTTGTACTGTATGTAACTTTTCTGTCCTCCATGTAATCTCAGTAATTTTACTGCAACACTGATTCGCCTAATTCCATTAAAGGCCCAATGTGCAAGTCCTTTTAAGTATTACAATATTAGAATTTCACAGGACCATACAACTCTATACTGGTCACAGGCAGGAGGCAGCTCATGCAGTAACCAGTAGCACTGTTTGGGACTCACAGCTCCACAACATGGCTCACAAGCAGAGTTACTGTTTTAAATAAACATAGTACATGACGCAACACTTGGAAAGAATTATGCCATTTAACTTGAACTTGCAGATTGGGCTTTTTAATAAATAATGCAATCTTTTTTTTATCATCCATATTGTTCGTTCTAGCGGCTAGCCCATTTCAGCAACAGTATTGTCGTTGACCCCAATCTAAAAACACATGATCAAATTTTATAATAAAACAAGCATCTAAGTTGTGTGTTCTCTTTGGTATTGAGTCTAATGCAAACATGGTACCCTTTCCTTTGAGTACTGTGCCTAAAGTCACCTTGGGCTGTCATCGTTTGGGTGCAGCAACAGTCACTGCCTCATATCACCAGTCCTGCGATGACAAGGTGTGCCTTGCTTTCCCCTTTGTTCATTGTCCGGTCTGGGGGTTTGCAGGCCAGTTGCTGTCACATGTTTTTGATGTGTGACAGAGAGAGAGAGAAAGAGAGAGGGAATAGAGGCAACGGAGAGTATTAGATGGGAAGGGGAGGAATAGGAGCAGATGGCAGGGAGACAACATATTTGAATCAGTTTTTGGCAAGCTTCACTTAATTTTGAATGAGATCGGAGTAAGGGGGTACCTGTTTTGGGAGGAAACATAGGGGCTATGAGAGGAGGGAGGGCTCTACATGGAGAGAGGAGGGGAGGTTTGAGTTGGAGCAGAGAGAAAGGATCTGTCCAGGTGTATTACCTGTGTTCCCAGCCAGTGTCGCTCATGACCATGGCTCCATGCTGAAAGCTAAGAAAAGGGTGCAGAACAAGTGAGGAGCTGTCACGGGACACAGGATGGTGAGGTGTTGGAAACATTCACAGAACAGCTCAGAAGAAGCGCAATGCACGGTAAGCTATTTAGTTTGCTCTGAGGACTCTGAAGCTTGGATAAAAGACCCTACCATGTGGCATATGAGCGAGTTTTAGGTCAGGGCAGGAAATTAACTTTCTTATCTACAGGTCACAGTGGATTGTGAAATCTGGTTAATTTATTGATTTAATGATTAAAGTCTGAAGGTCAGTAATCCCTTTGGTTAACTATAATATTGTTCTGTTAATCAGGATGGGACACACAACATTTTATTTGGCAGTTGAAAGTAGCGAGAAGATCAAATAAATCAACACCAAATCAGAATCTTGTGTTGCTTCTTTTCCATCAGGATGGGAGTCCATCAGGGTCCCCCAAGTTCCCTCACAGGGCATTCTGGGTCAGTGTTTCTGCATCTGTGCTCCTGGTAGTAATCGCCCTGGGTTTGACAGGGAATTTAGGTCTGCCACAGCATCGTTCTCAGGTAAGAGTCAACTAGCTGATTCTCTCTCTAATCTATTTGAGGTACTAAACATTTCAGCTGTTTATGTTGGTTTATTCACAATGACTAGATTTGAACCACTCAATGGTGTCTCCATTAATGTGTTCCCATTACCGTAGTCTTTACAGATCGTCCGTATCACAATTCCAGACCAGACTGGAACTATGACCAACCAATCAGCGCTTGTGGACAAGCAAAATGACCTGGTGACCTTTTCTGTGACCTCCCAGGTCAACCACACATCGACAGTGATCTTCGATATCAAACATGTAAGGAAAATATTTGGTTGCATCGTTTGTCACATCTGTGATTGTTTGTCTGGACCATTCTCTACAAATAATGCAGTGGATGTTAGGAGAAGGGCAGTGATTTGGCCAATCACTGCTGACACGTCAACCGGAGAGTGGAAAGTGTTGTGGTTAAGTGTCGAAACACTAAGGTTTGCCTGATGACATCTCATCTAGGCCAAGGCTTTATCCATTAGAAATTGATTATTATCACGTCTTTGATGTATTTATTTACAAACTGAATGTTGTATTTTATTGTTACATCTTATGTACAGGTACATGAGAGTAAAACATTGTCTTCTTTTCATGCATTCATCCCACACCCATCCACGTATTAGTACTGCAGACAAAAATGTTAGAACACAATCGTTACATTACATTACAAAACTATGGTATCTCTCATTCAAATTGTTACCAGACCATTTCTTGTAATTTCTGGCTGAAAATCTATGCAGTGAGCTCAAGGGCAGCCATATACGGCTATATCTACTATACGTATAGCTGAAAGAAAGCATTTTGTTTGATTCTGTATTGTTCTTTTTCATAGGGTTTGATATGCTACAAGCCTGATAACCAGGAAAGCTGCTTCCTGCGTAAGATGGAGAAGTCTGACTATGATAACGTGCACTCCTTTCAGTCAACAAACAAGGTAACAAAATGCTATTCGTTTTTTTATATATACCATCTGCCCTGTCCATAGTCCACACTCACACATACTGTACCAGGGTATGAATCCATCAGTGGAAAAAACAACACTACGCTTGGTTTTCACTCTACTAGTCTCATCTCAAGCGACCTGCGTTTGATCACTGACTCACTAATGTGCGAACTGGCACACTGGTGGCATTCCGTCTCACTGTGACTCACTTGCAGATTTTCCCTACTGCTTTCTTAGGCTTCACTTGGCTTCTTCACTTTTCTGCCACTTCACACAAAGAAAGAGGTTTTGAGGGTGAGAGAGGGTGTAATGTGACTGAGGGGTAGGCTACTCATAGCAGTAGTTGTTCTGGAAATGATACAGGATCTTATAGTCTCTGGTTCTCTCTGTCACACACTTCTTTTCTTTATCCATTGTTTCCCTCCATCTGTCTCTCACTTTTCCCCCTTTCTCCTTCATCTCTCACTCACAATCTTTCTTTCTTTTAACTACTCTATTCCTCTACGGTTGAATTCCTTAGCACATCCGATCCTCCTAACCCTCTCTGTGTGCCGGGGATCTTCTTACAGGTGAGGGGACAGCAGCAAGTCTGAGCCCTAGACCCTGCACAATGGGCACTCTGTCTGTGGGCCTTTTAAGACTTCTCTGTTGGATTAAAAGGCAACCTAAAATCTGTTGGTTAGGCAGAGAAGGGCCAGCATGTTTGATGGAAGACACCTAAACTGCTCAGTCCCGTGACCGGACCTATAGATCTATACGCTGCTGCTACTACTACTAGTTGGTGGAAATGGTCTGCATTTATATAATGTCTTATCCAAAGTGCTGTCCAATGTGAAGAGGAATGATTCTGCATGAGACCAAGATGACCGATTATTATTATTATCATTACTTGCACGAGCAGAGCAAGCGCAAGTATTGTTTTCAGTTGTTTTTTTATGCGCTTCACTTCTCGAACCTCGATTGTTTTTTTGTTTCCGCTGCCTTATTCGTTTGAGCGGCTCTGTATTTACATGGAAGAAAAATTAAACCATTTGGAACCTCAAGGTTTTGTTTGTTATGTGCGAGAGTCCTCTCTCTCATGGTGTCACGTCTCACAGAAACAGGTATTCAGTAATCAAACCTAGCTACTGATGGCTTTCATTTAATTTAATAGGTTGGATAGGAGAGAGATGTGGGGCCTCCCTGTGAGTCAGTTCTTCTGTGCCTCAACACAATGGTCTTTGAGAGCAGAGTAAAAGATTGTTACATGACCCACTCAAGCATAACAGCACTTTAAATGGCTCCCTATCGGAGACCATCACCAGTATAAATGGTGCAATTACACACAGCCTTTTTGCCAAACGAGCGAGCAAATAGACCTCATAGGGAGTGATATCGGCCCTAGAGAGCTAATGGCAGTTTAAATTTCAAATCCATCGTAATCTCAGTTTGAGTGTTAGTCATCTTGGTTATGGTATCATCCCTGATGACTGCTTTGATTACTTCACTTGGCCCAGACAATATAGCTTCTCACGCGTATGACATGTCAACTCGACTGAAAGAAGTGTCCATTCTGTTTCAGGTATCCAGTGGGGGAAAAGATTATTCATTTCAAATCATTAGCATTTCTGTTATAATGTTATGTTATGTTACTGTTATGTTACCCATGTCCCTCAATGTCTCTTTTTGTGCTCAACAGAACCAGTACCAGTTGTCTGGGAATAGGACTCAGAGACAGACAGAGTTTCTAGGGGTGCTGGGAGCCAGTCAGGTGGATCTGTCCACCCTGGAGGAGCCTCTTAAGGATCTGTGTCAGGACAGCTCCATCCACTGGACCCAGAGAGCTAAAGGTGAGAACCAAACCACAACCACATTATTGTGACTGTACGTCACAGTTTACTATGAAAACCTTAATTTCAGGGTAGTCGTTCGGTCGGTCACACCTCCATATATGGTCACACCTTGTGATATCACACCTTCTATAGTCACGCCTGGTGACATCACGCCTCCTGACACGTCATGCCACCATATATGGCCATCTCCACATATGAAAATCACAACACTGACATCATCAAACCCTGGAGACCCATACATGGAGAATACTGGAACATCACCTAGATCTGCATATATGGAGCCGGCCGGCAACTCTACATCTGACCTCAAACCGTTAGATCTCCATAATGTAGCTGACCTGTTCTGACATTCCATGTGTTTATCCTTCCCCACCTGTCCTTCCTCTTCGCCTAGATACAATTTGTTATTTAATGATTCTCACGGCATCTTCATATATACTAACATTTTGTAGTGCTGGTTGATTGTCTTGTGCAGTTTCTAATTCTTGTGCCTGTAATTAGAAGGGTGTTAAACAGAGACCACAGGCAGGCCAGAAATGTAATCCTAAACCATGACACAATGACCTTTTGACATTTTAGTGAGTCATCCAGAAAGTGGTAGCCTATTAATAGTATATTCAGCCCCAATGCCCATAGTGGGGTAACCGTTGCCTTTGTGCACTACGTGGTCCAACGCCTGGTCCAACCCCTCCTATATACAGCTTTAATGTTTGTTTTTCAACGATGTTTGTTTTCAAAACGCCATTGACAATGAAGAGAAATTAACGTTTGTTTTGTAGCTTAAACAAACAACATCACCTGTCACTTAAACAAACATTATGTTGTAATCGATGTTGTAAGAGCGCCCCTCACTTCACACGGGTGTGATTTTCTTTTTTCTTTCTTTTTTAATTGACTGACTGAGCTCATGTATTTAATTTTTTTCTATTCCTCTCTCTAGGCCCAGGCAAACAGAGGCTGGTCTATTTCTGCATCGACATCTGTTTTCC
>OOFJ01028848.1:0-15816 GCA_900323375.1 Benthosema glaciale
CGATGGTGGTTCCCACTCTGCCCCATGACCTGAATACCCAGTACCTAGCCATGGAAATGAAGAGAAACAAGATGACATGTGAAAATGGATCAATTGTAGAAATTGAGTCAATGAGCAAGCTGGAAAACCAAGTAAACCCAATGGGAAAGGGAAAAATATATAGTAAACGTATACTGTAACTGTAAGCATGTCAAACATCGCTTTGCGATGTTTGACATGCTTACGCTTTTAGGGTTAGGTTTGGGTTAGGGTTAGTCTATTACTATCCCTACCCCAAACTCCTAACCTAACCTTAACCGCAAGCATTGTTGCAACGCTGACATTTACTCAAAACCGTTGACGCTTACTCTTGCATGGGACTTGCTGCGCAACCCATATAGGATTTAGTATGCCGCGTCATCATCACACTTGAGGGTGTGCTTTATCATCATTATTGGCACTCCAGTGATGCTTGCACAACTCACTGTCATGCCAATAAAAAGGTAGCACACATATGTAATATTGCTAGAAGAACTTGTTCTGGGAAGTACCGTCTGGAGGTAGATATTGCATAAATTGTGCTGTATGAATAGTTATAGTTAGTTAGTGACCAGCTTTGAGGATTTGTGCAAACACAAACATTGTGTTAACACAAACATTGAATGCCTTTGACAATGAATGGGTGTTCTTCATATGGGTGTGATTTATTTATTCTTTCTATTTGTCTCAAGTTTGGGGACAAATACAATAATTGTACAATTGGAAATAATACGATATCAAAATGAAAATCACTTCTCTGTTAAAACTGTAAAAATATATACATAATGTATACATTTAGGTACGAATTGCAGTGACACTGACCGTTTCTGAACATCATCCTCCAGCAGCTGGAGTTTGTAATAGGAGTTGGTTCCCCTGACAATGTCCACCAGGCCCAAAGTAGCACTGTATATCTTCCCGTTCTGGTCCAGAACATGGGCACTGTTCTCCAGACCTAAGTATGTCAGGTTAGAAACAAAATAACAAATCAGCGAATATAGGCCAGGGGTTCCTAATAGTTTTTTGCCTGTGACACAAAAAATGTATTAGATGTTTGCCCACAGCCCAAACTAGTGAAAATAGCAGATCTACAAGCTCACAACCCGATGCTTCGAGATGCATTGTGAGCTTGTAGTTACTAGTCTATTTTCTCTACTTCTTTTCTAATTGGGAATGTTTTTTGAAAATCAGGAAACAAAAAAATAAAGCCATAGATATGTGTCCGCAACATACTGGAAGGAAATAGGCTACAAAACTTCCAAGAGATAAGATCTCTATCACTCTCTCACACACACACCTGAGTCTGGATCAACAGCTGCTCCTCCTTTGACTGTGAGCTTCATCTTCTTGGTCTTGCTGCCACCTGCATCAGAGCGGATTCGATCATATACCAACCACCACTAGGTCTTCTTATCATTCTAACTATACTATTGGTCATATCACAATATCAAACCTTGAAATAGAAAACACAAGTCATTCGCAATAGCAACAATCCCTTGAGTTTACCTTCTTCCTTCACCTTGCTTGAGCTCTTGGAGGCCATAGTCCCAGACTTGGAGGGAACTGTGGGAGCCTGGGACTCAACCTTGACCTCTGCGCCCCATGGAGCGATGGCATGCAGGGCGACAAGCTCCTGGAGGGCCTTGCCTGATGACTTGATGTCTGTGAGGAAATCCTCTGACACCACGCGTACACTGGCCTCCTTCGCCTCCTCCATCTTCTTGCTCATCTTCTCTACTTCCTCTGTGAAAACATGAGTAATTAGTCTTAACCAGAATCTATACACTAAACTGACTTACATCTGGTAGTGTAAAGGTGTTAAACATTATTCTTGTTGAATGGCTACTCACTCTTGGTGCTGAGGCAGAGCGCAGCCTTACTGACCGTGCCCGTTATCTTCCCACCCAGTTCCTCCACAGCAGCTTTTATTTCATCCTTGTTCTTGGTCAGTTTCCCCACTGCAATCAGCTTCATACCCGTCAGAGGTTTGTCTGCAATCACAGAACAAGACACAAACGTTGTCAATGGGATTTTCCTGTATAGGGGAACAGCATTTAATAATATGTGGTTTCTATATTTTTGTTTAGTAGTCATTTTCCCTCAATTAAGTCGTTCCCTAATCAATGTTAATCAATTGAACGTGTCATCATGCGGGAGGTGCCAACACTCTCTCTAGTATACTTATAGAAGTTTGTTGATGTTGACTAACCTGCTGGGGCTCCCTCTGGGAGAGGTTTCATGGGAGCGCTAGAGGCACTAGGGACAGTAGCAGCGCTGGCTGTAGAATGGGCAGGGGCTTCCTTGGGGAAAACCCTGTCCTGGCGCTTAAACTTGAATTTTTTCAGGAAGGGAACCTCATGGAATTCCTGCAAGGACAGCCATTGTATGTTAATGCAAATAGAACATACTCATGATGTACTATGATTCCGTTCCATTTACTTCCACTACTACACATTAGGGGCGGCGGTGGCTCAGGGGTAGAGTGACTGGATGGCAACTGCAAGGTTGCCGGTTCGAACCCGGGGCTCCCCCAGAGTCAGTGTTGATGTATCCTTGAGCAAGACACTTAACCCCTAGTTGCTCCTGATGTGCTGGTAGGTACCTTGCATGGTTTCAGCTGCCATCAGTGTGTGAATGGGTTAATGTAATGCACAATCTATGTAAAGCGCCTTGGATATAGGCGCTATATAAATGCACCATTTACCCATTGCCATAAATACTGGTAGTTATTGCCTCCTTGATTTGAATAGAAATCACATTTGTATTTTCCACCCATTTGCCAAGTGAAACTGTTGGTTGTCATTAGTCTTGTGTTGCCACTTGCCAGGCGATCAGAACTCTTCATCTGATACATCTGGTGATGACATCTAAATTCTTACCTTTGGTGTGATCCAGTCTTTACGGGCGGGGCACTTGGTTTTGAACACACACTTGGTCCAGGCAGAGATATCACCGGTGCAATAGTATGAATCACTTTTGAACACCAGTTGACCTTTGCACTCCTTACAGGGCTCAAGTGCACCAAAGGCCATGCAGTCCGAAAGGCAGTTCACCAACTGTCAAACAAACAACAAGTCAATGCATCAAGACAAGACATTTACTGGGCCATCAAACAACTTTGCCATATGTAAAAACTAGGGACATTGAGAGGTCAGAAAATGGTGTTGAATACATGGGCGATAAAACATATACACACTAGAAGACCTACTCTGCCGACTCTCAAGCACAGTGGGCGGGGGGTGTGAAAGGTCTGACCATGCAAGACTATCATCTGAACCCCACATAACCAAACTTACTGGTGAACGGACGTGGATTTATTCCCATCACCAGATACTAGTCATCCATATTTAAAGGAGCATTCAGTGATTTGGAAAAACAAACTAAACATTTAAAAAGGCTATGGTCAGGTATGTGCAGGCGTATTCACATTCATATCAGGAACGACGGCCATTCATAACCAACAATAATATTGGCCAAACTACTAACAATGTGCAAACCAAAACAGGACTAGATAGAGACAGGCTCCTCACATTGGACTCTCCAGAGGGAACTTCCTGGCCATTTGCTATAAGCAGCTCTTTCATGTCGTTGGAAGAGCAGAAGTTTTTCAGCTTGTCCTTGATTCCCCATATCACTTTATTTTGCTCCTAGAGTGAGAGAGAAAGAAAGAGACGCAAGACGATTAAAACATTTTATAAAACTTCATAGCCGTTTGCAGTAAATCTGTCACTATCACTTGCTTCACACAAGGTTTATTTTTGGTAATTATTAAGAAAGTAGAGGGCAAACCTTCAACTGATCTTCAAGTTTCTTGCTCTCATCCTCTTCCTCTTTCTTCTGCTTCTTTGCTACTCCGTCTAGTTCATCACCCTTTCTCTTTCTATAAAGGGCAAAGAAGACAGTTCCCATGAACTTCCATTTCAAAAAGGGTGTCAAGATAATTAACAATAACTTTTAAGTCCAGGAGGAAGAAAACTTTCTAAATTAGGTCTGATGGGACCACAGAATCCTAATCTTATCCGACTGCTTTCTTCATTAGGACAGCGACCCATCAGATGATGGTACACACATGTGCAAACACACAAGCTGGTGCATGTCTCCATGTCCCCAAGGGTTGTTACCATCAGCTATCTATCACCCCTTCATCCATAAAGATGACAAGAAAAAGAAAAATCGGCACTTGCCGAGGATTACTCTGCTCCCTTTGTACCGATGCATTTTCTCTCTCTCCGATCCTTTTGAGTAAAAAAAAAAGCAAGAAAATCCTTCAAAACAGCCTCACTCAGATAAAGTAGTTTGTCTGTTATTTTTGTGGTGAAGGCAGTATTACTTAGCCAGTTCAGCTCCAAACAAATCGCTCCAAGCTTTACAAGAAATTTCCTTTTATGCGAGTGGTTCTGGCATGGTGAGTGATTTTTAGGATATCCAGAAATGTTCATATTTAACATAAACGTGTGTGATGCACTGTTGGCACTACAGCTCTGCAAAAATATCTATATAGTTGATGATTACAACATTATTCTCTGAGTCTCCATGTTATCCATGTTACGGATGTGCACAACTAAAGTTCCCATGGTCAAATAATCAGTGGATGGTATGAACAAATAATCCATTAGTTACTGTGTTCCAAGATTCACAAAGACAGACAGTAATCATTAAAAGGAAATTACTATATCCTAAACACATCTAAATAAGCTTTAACAGTTTTTACTCTGGTAAAATCCTCATGAATGTCTTCATGTATTAGCGTACACATATAATTATCGGTGCATCCCTGGTAATGATGTATAACTGGTCCGCAATATGGAACATTTAAATTACTACGATACAGTACAACAATGAAGCAGTGCTGCTGTCTGTGACACAGCATAATAGCAACACCACCACTAAAACCATAGCAGTATCTCTTGCTCACCCTTCAGATTTGATAGCTGGAAGCCTCTTCTTAAGGTCCTCCTTGTCTTCAGCCCGCAGTAGGTTGAAACCCTTCAACTGGGCAGCGTTGAACTCTGGCTTGAAGACCAGTTCCTCCCTGCGGCTAACAAAACAGGGTGTGTGGTACCAGCGATCTATCAAGCCCAACTGGGGCTTTTCCGGGTCCACAGTCTTTTTTGAAACACGGATCTGGTCCTGGAGAAGATAGAACATAAAATGACACTGGGTATTCATCTACTGTATAGACAGATATTCATCTAATATAAGGTGCATTTAGAGTTAGACGGAATCCCTGGTATGTAAAGTACTCAGTCATAGAAAAGCAGAATTGATTTGGTGCAGCCCCCGACACTGTAGTAGACACAATTATTATATGTGAAACAGGTATCAAGAAGAGACACCATATATTGTGACACATCCAAAGTGCAGTTTAGCTGTGTGAAAAACATGACTAATGACAAAAAACTCCCATATCTGCTGGGCGAAGTACAACAATGTGCAAAAGCAGCAGCAAGATTTGTGACATGCTGTGATAAGAGAAGGATAACAAATGGAACACAACCACCCTAAAGATTCATCATTGTGTGTATTCCTGCACTATCCGCATCGAGCGTAACCTGACTCCGCCAGATTGCGGTAGTATGAGTTCACAAGTTCCCTCCTAGAAGGAACGCACTGCTGCCCCAAGGTGGCGGAGTCAGGCTATATTGAGCGATCTTGGTACATAGAAATTTAGTTATTGAAGATTCTGACTTTCAAATGTATATAATTTCTGTCTTGATTGTATCTTTGTACTGTTGTATTGTGCCTTTTGCTTTGGCAATGTAAACGTATGTATGCCAATAAAGCCCATTGAATTGAATTGTGTGTGCAAATAAAAGGCTTCTCTCACCTTCTCTATTTTTTGCTCACAGCCTTTGCAAGTACTGCGGTTAGACTTGGCATACTCCACTGCAAATTCATTCAGAGTTTTCTCTCCTTTGGCTGCACCTTTCTGGCCCGCTTTACCTTCAAGAAAGAAACATTATTCTTCTAACATTCAGTCAAATAAATCACCTAGTGTCACTATCAACAAATACTGATGACAATGACAAATACTGATGGCTCAGTTCAAAGCATCATCTTCAGCCAAGTATCCAAGTAAGTCCATAGACTGTAAAGTTTGTGTGCAACACCCCGTGGTATTACAGATCCTTGGAGAAAATGCCAAGTGTAAACTGTCAAGTCAAATGTTAAGGTTGAATATTACTGACCAGCCACGGCTCCTCCACTTTCAATGGCTTTCGTGACTTTTTCTTGGTCATCCCAGCGGAGGTCTGAGAAGCCACTGATGTCAGTGGTGGACTGAGCTGCTGCTCGTTGCCAGAAACAAGAGAAGTGGTGCCAGTGGGGGACCTTTCCATCAAACATAGGTGACTGGGGAAACAGGACAGAATTACCTTTAGGGAGGCAGTTTACTTTAAACTACTGAACAGTTAAAAAAATATATATATATACAGGTACATGAGGGTTTTAGAGCAACATTGGGGGTCACGTTAAGCTTCATCCAAATGCAGACAGTCAGACACACTATGACGAGCACAACAACACGTATGACTTATGGTGCATACTGATAATGCAAAATAGCACCAATAATACACTTCCTAATTCAACTAGCCACATTTATCCTGCGTGTTCTCTCTCCATTGGGTAAAATTGGTATCCCAGCCTACAAATGCTATTAAAGAGCTGGACTGCTGGAGAGACATGGTCATGGAAACCCTGAACAAAAACAAACACAAATAAGTAGTAGTCCACTATCAGAATGAAAATCTCTTACTTGCAGATAAATAAATACAAATATCGAATATCGGACCAATTTAGATTATATAGCTTATTTTTTCCTCACATCAAGCCGGTACTTTTGCCATTTTACTTTGTAATTATAATGAATTCACCATACTCTAGTCTAAGCTGTACTGTAGTCTGTCTGTACTAACCTATGTACGGTCAATTAACATTTCATGTGTCTCTTGCTCATTCCATTCAATGTATCGTCTGTATCCCCGTTGAGTAAGCAATGCCAATAACTTTATTACAGAAGATGAGATAATAATTAAGAACCGACAAGTCCCGACATGCAACTGCAAGACAGAAGAATCCATTGGTCATTCATCCATCCTTTGTCATTAGCCATTTACATGCTAGCTAAGAAGGGGGCCTGCAAATATCTTCAGCACAGGTTATTTAAAACGCCACAAACACAAATGATCAGTTTTACACTAGATAGCTTTAGTGCTGAACAAACTAGCGGATCGTCCGCGACTGAATTCATTCCAGAGTAGTGTTTTTTTAGGCGAGGCTGCAATGCATGGTTGGCTGCTGGTACTACAGTAGCCGGGTTAGCCCACACTGCAGACACAGCGTGCAGACAGGAGACGTCGGGGAGAGAGAGGGACCCATACCTGCACCATGATAGCCATTCGCAGCGAGTCTTTAGCGATGTTTTCTTTGCACTTCTTGCATGACGCACGGCCACTTTTAGCATATTCTGCTTTGTAGAGCTTGTCCTCCTGAGCGTCTGCCATTGTTCTTCAGTGGTAGTGAAGCACAGTGACCGCGAGGAGCCCAACTTTTACAGACGTGATGGTAAAAAACAACAATCCCACAAACAACCCGAGCTGATGCAGCAACACAACACCACCAACCAACCCGCATGCGTTCACACAGCAGTTAGCGCGCGCTACTCGGTCACAGGACAGGCAGGAGCAATCGAGTACATTGTCGCCAGATCTAGCCCCCCAAAAAAGAAGCGACCTCCTTCTTTAAAACTGATTTGTGGATATTTGAAAATAGACGATCTAATACAGGCTCAAAACTATAACGCGCCGTATCGTAGATATCTGCTGCCTATTACTACTACTCGACTCGATCATCCATCATTCACGGTCTCACTTCAGGGATCATGCCTCTAGATGGCAGAATTGGTACAAATTTGGTACAATCTATACTATAACTTGAAATAAACAACCTGTGATTGATTGATTGATTGATTGATTGATTGATTGATTGATTGATTGTATTAACAGTATGTAAGTAAGCACAGTTCATATTCCAGCAATTACTGTGACAAATAATTTGACACATTTAGGCCTACATTATGAAATATAGTGGCTGAAATGAAAACACACTAGTTTTATTTTCACGACTGGTTTTTATTAGCAGAAAATGAGAACATCAAATATTTTGTAGAAATTGTGGAAAAATAAACAGTTGCCCACCTAAAATAGCATAGTTTTACTATAATGGAGCCACCAGACTTAAACATACATATGCCTTGCCTACAATATCATCCATCTTTACGTTGAGGTAAATTCACTTTTTTTTAGGCTATGAAGACATGAGTATGAAGTGAGATCAGTGTCATCAGTGTTTTTGGCAATCAGATGGGGTTCAATTAAGGTCAGGTTTTCTCTGTGTCCACAACTAGACATGGTTAACTGCTGAATGTGTCACTAGTCGGAAGAACAGTGTGCTCGAAATGTCGCTCAGCCCACTCAAGTGGTACCAAAAATACATGTTAAAAAGAGGAGCTACAGCGTGAGAACTTTTATTCTGTCTCTAAGTTTGTGTTTTGAAGTTTAGCATAGTTTAAATGGAAAATGGATGTGCGGTTGTGCACCTCTTTTGACCCTCAACTAACGAATGTGTAAAGCTGATGTTTTTAAGCCAATTTCCGAAACCAATAAGACAAACAATATGTATGTCTAAACAGAACAGACTGTGTTGACTTTGGCATAGACAGAAGAGTTGAGATGAAGAACCATCTAAGTCCATAATAATTATCCTGTATAAATTATAGATAAGGGTTCAGGACATATAGCACTTTTCGGGGAGGGGTCATGATGAATTGTCATATGTTTTTTGTCTCAACTGTTGAATCTCGCTGCATAAGTTGTAGTCACTCACTGTCTCTGAATAATTATGCACAGTGAGAGAACACAACTATGAACTATGAAGATAAAGTAGCCGTTTTCTTATATTGACATTTTGGAACATCATTAATACAGTGGGAAAAAGCAAAATCTAATCAATTGAAATGATGAGTTAGAATATACAATAGTAATAATGATACAGCAATTTACAGTACAAAATAGGTATTCTGTAAGCCTCCCAGCAATCATGAAAACATGGTTGCACAGAATGTGTTGGTACTTGGCAGCCTTTATTCATTGCAGATTCACTGCCACTATATATGTTACCAGCCACCAGGCATGAATGCAGTGTGTTGTTTTAGGAAACGAAAAACCAGTCACAAACAACGTGTATTTATATTGGCCACACCACATCATTTAGTGCCCTAAACAATTAACAAACATTAAAAGTCCATAGACTTGCGGCTGGCAAACAACTTTTATTAAATGTGGTCTAAACAAACACTAAAAGTCCATAGACTTGGCTGCCATATGACGTAATTTCAAAAGCCAATGCATAGCCCCTCCAGGCTAGCGCCCCTCAAAAATGAGGCATTGTGTTTGGCTTAGAGGTATATGGGCTTAGTGGTGACATGTAATCACAGTATTGTCGCAGTACATGCATGTTGGCCTTTATTATTGTATAAAAATTAAGCTCAAATAAATATATTCACGGAAACAAGACTCATAGCGTGTAGATACAGTTCATACAGGTTCTATATCTATACTGTATTAGTGTGTTCATATGGGAACCGGAGCTCTGGAAATGATTATTCAAAGTTGCTGAAGCTCAAGAGGTCCATTAAGTCCTTGCAATGGAAAAAGAGGCATATAAAATATAGTACTCCAGAGGCTGTCACTCCTGGAGTCATCGTTTGTGATCCTGTAGGTGTAGTGTATGGTGTCCTGGAACCTTATGAATAGTTTTACTTCAACAGTGTAAATCAAACAAGTTTAACTTTGGCAGTCCACTCTCCCTTAAGTGTTATTTCTTTCCTTTTTCTCTCTCTCTTTTTTTAAAGTGTAAGGAAGATGTGATGGACACAGAGAGAAATAGTATGAAAACAGGAGTGAAGCTTCTAATGGGCTTCCATAGCCCATCGCATCTTCGAGCAGGTCTCAGTAATCTCTGAAGCAGGTAGATCCAAACGTGTCTTGAAGTCACTTTTGTGTTCACAAACAATGACAATGTGTCATACCAAAGGAATGCGAGGGGGCAGAAACCTGCCCTGGAATCCTGCACCACTGTTTTGTCCCTCAGCACTGAGGAGTGTATGAGGAGAGACTGAACCCCCCGTTGGCTTCCCTCAGTTTTTCTTTGTTTCGGGCCTGCACCAGACCAAATACAACGCTGGCTAGCGTGTTGCGGCCTCCTGATCGCGTGTCTGTGTGGCCGTTCCTCACGAGGTTGGCTTTCTTGCTCCGCACGCTGCTGATGAAATATGTACGGACTTTCCCCTGGCGCTCACTCACCTAGGATAACACAAGGTGGTGGTTAGACAGATAGATATCATGGCCATGTGTTGATTGTGTTCACATCACTTTGGGATCATGTACTTGCAACCCAAACCTATTATCAGAACTTCTGAAAGGATATGAATTGTAACACTTTTCAGCACAATATGTAGTGCGATCGTTCTATACTGGACAGGCTGGTGACTGGTCAGTTCAACATCATACCGTTTTGATTCTGTGTACAGTATATTCATGCACAAACTTTAACAGGCTGTCATAGTGACATGTGCATACAGTATAAACCACTGTCATTTAGATTTCTGATTCTTTATAAATATTTTCTTTGTATTTTAGGCTACTTGATTGAGGTTTTGTGTCCAGACTGAGAGCAACCAACCAAGTCAAATTCCTTGTGTGTGAATGTACTTGAATGAATTGATTGATGATCCTGCTGCTAATACTGAGAATATGGACAGATATTGTGAATTCAACATATTTTCTCGACTATAAACCAAAACCTCTATCTATTGGCTGTACAACTTTTGAGCCACTCACCCCTTTGACGAAGATCTCACCACGTAGGTCCAGGACAAAGCCCCATTCTGCCAGGACCTTGCGTGTGGCCTCAGGCACCTGGATACGGCCAGTCACCCCTGTGCTGTCCATGCGACTAGCCAGGTTCACGGTTGTCCCCCAGATGTCGTACTGTGGCTTGGTTGCACCGATCACTCCGGCTACCACTGGCCCATGGGCAATGCCTTTTTTGAGTCCGGAGAAGAAGTTATGAGGTTATTAAGGGGTATTTAATTGTTCGAGAATTATTAAGACAAATGTGAGTCTCCTCACACAGCTCTATTGTGTTATGATGCAGGTTGAATTTGTAAGTGGATGTGTGTAACTGTATGATTGGCAACTTACCAATACGCAGTTGAAAGTTTTTGGATAATTGCCTATTAATCTCTTTCAAGGTCTCCTGCATGGCCAGTGCAAACAGGACCATCTCACTCAGATGGTTCCACTGATCCATATGCCCCTGCTGTGTGCGTAAGAAAGTGTTTGAATAACCAAGACTGATGAAGTACCATCCGTTATGCAAAAAAGCGGACCCTCGTGATAGAGCTTTCTATGTGGCTGCCCCTGCCCTCTGGAACTCTCTCCCCTTGGATATGCGCCAGTCTCCTACATTGGACTCGTTCAAGTCTGCACTGAAAAGACATTTGTTCACCCAGGCTTTTGGCAATTAGTTTGTTTTTGTTTTCTGTTTTGTAAAGTGTCCTTGGGTTTCTTGAAAGGCGCTATAATCCAAGTTATTATTATTATTATTATTAAGTACCAAACAATGTTACTGGAAAATACATGGCACATACAGTAACTCACTATTCATATTGTATTTTATGTTAAATGTATACCGGTATTTATGTTTCTCACCATGTTATTGTGAGAACACAGAGACCAACCAATTAAGTCAAATTTCAATAAACGATTCACTGATTCTGATTAGTCTCATGTGTGCACTGTCCCACCTGTCTGTCTGGGTCTGCCAGGCCAGATGCTGCCATGTAACAGCCGCCGATGGTTTTGATTTTCTCCACTTCGTGAAAGTATGACTCCTCTAGCAACTAGTGAGAAGAATGAAATAAAAAACATGCACACACAAAAAATTCAATACGACTAAAACGTATATATATGGTCCAAAAAATTAACCAACACAGAGTGCACGCCATTCACGATCCAGCACTCACCTCATCGAAGCCAGCAATGATCTCATTCAACATTCTGAGGCAGTCCACCCCTTCGTGTCTGATCTCCTTTTGTTCTTGGAACTCATTGAACCCAGCGATGGATGCAAACATGACTCCAACTTCATCATATGACTGAGCGTAAAGTTCCTACAGCAAAGACAGGAAAGCATTGTCTTTACTATACTTTTCATTTATTTTTTTGTGTGTGCCCTTCACGTAATTATCCTTTCCTTTACTGAATTTTCTACTTGGAAAATAATAAAAATGTAAGTTACAAAATTCAGGCACGTTAGCACAGTAAATATTATACATCAAATGGTTAACATTATGTAGTTCAAATGGCACAGTTTACGGTATCTAAAGGTCAAATAAAGGTGAAGCTAATATTATGTTGTAGTCTAGGTACAAAATCATCAAAACAGGTCCGCACATTATTATTCATGCTCCTCTGCAGGAAGTGTCGTGCTACGTGTGCAGGCAGGATGTTGTGCAGCAGACACTCGTTGTGTTCCCGGAGCTCCCTCATGTCCTCTACTTCCTGTTGAGCGTGCAGACGCCACAGGAAGTCCAGCCTGGCTGTGGCCTCCCACTGGAGTTCAAGAGGCAGCATATCATTATCACACATATATATTTTTTAATGACTAGTATGAGATGTCCCCACCCTCAAAACCCACATCTTTCAATATCGATTTCCACAGCTAACTCCACCCCCCACATTCCACTGTTCTTATTATAAAGTTGTCACAAGTACCGCTTCTTGACTCGATTACACTCAGATTACGAGAAGACTGATAAAATGACTAATGTCAAACTATTGCTATTGAGGTACGGTATGGAAGTACGCAACATTAATAAACAAAACTAATTTCAAGTACAACAAAACCACAACCAAGCTAAATCAAAGAATGCCAAACTACAGTGCCTATTGCCTCAACCGTTCTGTCAAAAAACATAAAAGGAAGAGTAACAGTTTAGGCTACCTGCCGTCCATTGTAGAACACAGCCACAAGAAACATGGCCATGACAAGAATGGAGATTCCTTTTCTCCTCAGATAGTGAGATCTGTGTACAGTAGATGTGATTAAATAGATGTTCAGACAAATAGAAGTATTTGTGTGCGGAGTATTAATGAGTATAACAGTGTATGTGTGCTGGAGCGCTCCTGTGGACGTGTGTCTATTTAAAGTATACAGAATAGACAGTACAGACCGGTGCAGCATGTCGTGGCTCAGTGTGTAGAAGGCCAGGTGGATGAGGTAGGAATAGACAACCACCACTATCAGCAGCACCGCCAGCTTCAGCAGAGAGCTGAGGCGCAGGAACACTGCACATGTCACCATGGCGATCACCACGCTCAACACAAAGAACTACACCAAGGGGGGGCAGGCACAGAACAGCCCATGAGTAGGATTTATTGAAGAATATTGACGTAACAATGTTTATATTAGCTATAGCCAGTGTAAAAGAAAAGTTGTCTTATAGTATATTTCCTTTTTGTCTCAGTGTTATGGTTGAAGGCTGGACTACACAGACTCACTGACTGATGAAATGAAGTTTCACAGAGAGATGGTGACTGGTGGTCCAGTCGCTGTGGTCCTTACCTCAGGGTATGTGCAGTCTGTGAGGGGCCTTTGATTTGGTGAATCTGTAATGAGCCTGTCCTTAACGTCAGGCACTCCTGTGTCAGAGTCCATAAGAATGCACCACAGCTGGATCCAGTCCACAAAACATGTACAAAGTTGTAGATGATTAGTAAATTACATGCAATAAGAAAACAAAAATTATACATGATACGTCCCTGTTCTACAATACCCAGAATTCACAGCGAAGGCTTGTTTTCTGAGCAGCTCTCAAGGCTATAGGTTGTAACTAATTATGTGCACAACTGTAGTCCCAGGTTTCCTGTTCTTGTTCATTGCCTTGTTTGATTAGCAGCAACAGATTTGAACGGAAACGTATGAAGGTGTCATTTGTTTCCCAGTCAAATATGCTGCAGAGACTATCAAATTAATTCATGGGAAATTGAACCCGACCAGGAAATCGGTATGCCACCTTCTGGAAATCCGTGACTACAGGGATGAGTTTTATTAGTGGCAGAGGGGAAATGGCACCAGGTATTGATCAAAATTACGCCCATTGATAAAGACAAAAGAAACTGTGGATCATTCCTTGATGTGTACAAGGTCATACAGCCTCCCGAGTAAGCTGTCTCTAGATTAGATTAGATCTAGATTACAACTACAGTAGGCGAATGGCTGCCTCAGATAACACTGGCAAGCACAACCTCCAATACTGAGCTTTAGCATTTCTCACCATGTCGGCGGAGGCCTGGCCAAAATTGAGGGCGATGGCAGCGAGGGTGAGGAGGTTCCGGGCACTGTTGTTCTCATGGATCCAGCAGCATAACTGCTGCAGCACCAGAGGCAGGTGCTTGAACTCCTCTGCCAAGGCCAGAAGTAACAGTATGGTGTAGGCCAGCAGGAAGATGGAATACTGGAACACCACCGGGTATGGCCTGGCAGAGAAAAGACAAGGTGGGCAAGTTGTTGCAAAATGAAGATGTTAATTGAAGGCGCAATTGAGAAAAGGAGAAACAAAGAAAGAAATAAAAGAAAGAAAAAAGGTAACAAAATATATGAAGAAATGTATGTTTTTGAAGGAAAAACAACATTTGTGTTTTTTCAGGGAAATCCATTTCTCTGGTGGTCCTCCACTGCACCACCCTTCCGTGCAATGTATATTGTTGAATGATGTATCTATACAACAAAGTATATAGAGCTACATTTGGATAGACAAGGGAGTGGAGATTTGGACACAGCAGTCTTATCTACCTGGGGGCAGGAATGAGGGCCTGGGCAGCCATGAGGAAGATGATCATGATGAAGGAGCAGACCAGGTTAGAGTTGAACATCTCATCTCTCAATTGGGAGAACTGGGACAGCAAAAGGAAGATATTGTATATGTGATGTTGATGTGCATCGCAACAAGCTATGGTTTGCAATGTATGTCAGGCTTCCTTGAGGGGGTTCCAAATGGACCCTTACAGGTCTGTCGCTCTGACAGTGTGTAAATGGAACCAAATGGACCCTTGCAGGTCAATTTACAGGTCAATTTTCTTCCATTTGCACACCCTCAGAGTTACAAAGAGTACTTCAAATTAAAACGATTGAGAACCACTGGTCTAATAGTATGTGTGCACCCAATCTATACTCTAATCAAAATCACACAACACCTACATCTAAAACTAGTTCTCCGTTCTCACCTTGGTCTCAATGTGTGTGTCCTTGAACACCAGTGTCACAGCGGTGATGTGCTCCCTGTGCATGCGCTGACTGCTGCGCACCTTAATAGCATGCTCAATGCGCTTGTTAATCTCCTTGGAGGTGGACTGCCGTTCGTTCGGTAGCTGTGTCATGGAGCCATTAGTAAAGGAGGCCAGTATCTGTGAGTATAGACAACAGGAGGTATATGGTGAAATGGGTCAGCACATATTATAATGTAATGTCTGGGGCAAACATTCAGTGAAAATAGAACTACAAGCAACTAAGTATAATTATACGGTTTAAGGTGATAAAATCAGGATTATACTAAACTGTGGTCTAACAGTGTAATTACTGCATGTTTCTCATGTAAAGGTGTTTTCAAATGTTTTCCTACTTAGTCATTACATGTCACACACACACACGCACACGCACACGCACACACACGAAAAG
>OOFJ01028848.1:15836-28432 GCA_900323375.1 Benthosema glaciale
CACACACACACACACACACACACACACACACACACACACACACACACACACGAAAATTGAGTATATATATTTTTGGAAATCAATGACTCATCACAAACACTTGCAGACTTAGGTGCCACAGATACACAGAATGGTACAACTAAACGTACTCCCCAGTCCACTTACACAGTTCATATCGATGGTGTTACTTGATGGGAAATCTGGGTTCCAGGAGCTGCGGGTGATTTTCTGGGTCTTAGGGGGCGAAACATGATCGGCAATGTCCCCCTCCTCCAGGGGGCAGATGAGGAAGGTGTCCATCTTGTGTTTCCGTAAAAACTCGCTCCTGTCACAGCCACAACCGTCCTCTGTCTTATAGTGGCCTTGCAGGCAGTCCCGTGTGGCCCTGGAGATGTGTATCCGTCTGGATGGCACAGAGGGCAGTTAAGTGAGGCTTTTCGTTGATACCAGACAGGTCAGCATATGCATACACTCAGTACATGCGAGCGCAGGCGACAGACACGGCACGTGACAGTCAGTCTCTCACAAGCACGCATGGACGCACTACACGCAAACTACACGCAATACACTACTGCTAGCACGCTCTATTACCCAGAGTGGTTTAAAAATTGCAACTATAGTGACCATAGTGCACAAACACAGTATAAGCAGTCGAGCAAATAAGTGCCAGCCAAACGATTGCTACAACTAAGATAGCAGGTAGATAGATGCCAAACACAGCCTATGTCGAATAATATACTAACCCAGATATATAAACTCATTTTTCGGAACCCACTTTGAGAACCACTGTTCTACTGGAGAGACCGCCAGCTAGTCTATTAGCTTACCCTGGTATGCCCCCTGCCTCCAGCATGTTGGCGATGCCTACATCCCAGGACCAGACATCAAACTGCCACTTCTGGAGCCCCAGCACCCCGCACAGGACAGAGCCTGAGTGGATTCCAATCCGCATGTCCATGTCGTAGTGCAACTGCTTTCTCACATATCTAATTATGCCAGAAAATACAAATTAACAACTGTCCACAGGACTGTTGGCCTTCCCACATCCAAACATTCTGCATTTTTACATGAACAACAAAGCCATCACACGCCATAGCAAATTATAGTGATCATGCCCTCAACCATCACTTATCACAATATTTGGTAGAAGCTCTGGGTTAAGTCCGCCTGTTAAATGCCAAAATTGGAAATTCAAATTGTCTTTATGATGTTTTGTATATTGTTCTTATGGGTTTGATGTTGAATAGGTTGTGAAACTGAATATCCCTCGAGTCTAGGGATACGGAATATCCCAAGACAATAGACTAATAAGACTAGAGGATAATCTAACATTGAGAAGGGAAAAAGGTACAGTTTGTAGATTCATAAATAATTCCACAAACCCTGTAAAAGCAAGGCTTACAATAGGATATATGCACACAGCAGCCATATTGGAAATAAATTGGGGATGATTGATTGATTGATTGATTGATTGATTGATTGATTGATTGATTAATTGATTGAAAGTGCCCATTGCATTGCTCCAATATCATTCCAATATGGCCGCCGCCGCTCCAGCAGATGGACTAACCGTATGGTGTTAATCATGGCCAGACCCATCTCAACACAGTAGCGTGCATGCGCTTGCTGCGGCTCAGGGACTCCTGACACACAATAGTAACAGTCTCCTAGTATCTTTATCCGCAGACAGTTGTGTTCCTGTGAGGAGAAAGAGAAGAGGGATCACTAGAAACATTGTTCAGGAAATGGCTGAAAAGAAATATGGCAAATTAACACAATATGAAACTATATAGCCATGAGAAATTATAGTAGGCCTATATTACCGGTATAAACGTATCATTTATGCTGTGGTGTGGACACAGTGAGTTCATACAGTTACATGCATATTCAAGCGATGGTTTAAGATTTAAGAAAATAAGCTGTAATGTCTAGATGGGTGCACATAGTGAAATCCATTATTGTCTATTTTTAATTAACATTTATTTAACCAGCTGGCCTCATTGGGATAAAATCCCTTTTACAAGAGGGACCTATAGGCCTATACAGTATACCAGTAACATTATATTACACATATGTAACTGTGTGTATGTATGAACAATTGTTCTTACACAAATTGTGGTCCACTAGTAGGGTAACAATGCTAGAAAATGGGATCTATCTGTACCTGTTGATTGATGATTGAATACACAAGACCACAATGGAAGCACTATGGTATAATCGTACTTGTACTTTTTGCAAACTGTTGATAGTATTCAAGTATTCAATCAATCAATAAATCAACAATCTTATTAGTAAAGTATTAAAAGTAAGTATATATTGTAAGAATATGATTTTCATTACTGCTAAACAAAGTCTGGGGGTGAAATCTATGGCAATAACAGTATATGTCATATTTCAACTGATATCCTGTCAAATTGTGCATGCTGTCACCTCTGCCAAGCGGTCGAAGCGTCCAAAGAGTTCATTAAGGGTTTGAACTAGCTCCTGGGCCGACATGTTCATAGACAGCAGAGTAAAGCCTTTGATGTCGGCAAAAAGTATACTATAAAAAATAAGAAATGAGAAGAAAACATTTAAACAGTAAGGTAAACGGTTACAAAAAAAAAAACGAATCTGTTACTGTATGTATTGCACGATAGTTAAATGAAATTTGTGTTGGACACAGCTTGGCAAGCATGGTCCATCCATGGTCATACTATCATACTGTAGAAAAACAATCATTAAATGTAATGTGTCTATAGTGTATTATAATCACATTAAGTATGCATTATAATGTATGCATTAATAACCAAGGCTTGACAGCACTTTTGTTTTAAATATTTATAATATGCATAACAACGTAACATTGCTGGTCATAATGCTACATTTTGCTACAGTCAGATCCCCATTAAGTTCTGATAAGTCTGTTTTTTCCAACTCATTATTTCAAAACGCATGCTATTATGCAGTGCTCTGTGTGAGTGCATGCGTGTAGGCTACCTGACATTCTTGTACTCTTGAATATAAATCTTGTGAAACGCTTGGGGACTGAGTTCATCATCCAAAGAGCTCATGTCAGCGATCATCTCCAAGGCAACAAAGCGAGGCAGGATAGACAGCACCAGCCGTTCCTGCTCAGAGACACAACAGGCGCTCACTAAAGACATTTACCCGTAAGGTACAATACATATGATGATCACAGAAGGACATAACCAAATTCAGCATGTCCACCAGTGACATCATCGTTAGGCAAATATTTTTTAAACAAGATTAAATATATATATATATATTCATTACATTTTTATTATCGTTTATAAACGATAAACGATAACGTCACTGTAACTGGTGAACAGGTTTCTGAACTGCCCACAGCCCTTCCTATATGAGACACGGACTGAGTAGAAAGAAACAGCACTATTTTATCATGATCATTAGTGAGGACCAATCATGAAAATAGGTTGAAAAGTGGTAAAGTGGTCCTTTAACGAGATAAATCATGCGATTAATTGTGTTAAAATATGAATCGTTGGACATCTCAAAAACATACATACGTCTACTGTATTATCACAATTTAGAGAATTCCACGCCCACAATTTTGTGCCCATGTTGCACACAACTTTGATGGCCAAGTCATGTCCGTAGTCACAGCGGAAGTGCTGTTCACCCCTGTGCTTTGTGGCCGTGCTACGCCACTGTATTCACCTCTGCGTTTTCAACACAGCTCTGTGGCTCTTAAGACAGACTACTGGCCAATCACAGCAGGGCTTAAATAGTACTACTCTATCCTTGTCCAGAAGCACGGAAACAAAAAGCTTGCTTTTTATCTCCCAGGCCTTCATTTTGAATCAGCTTATTTATTTTACAGTGTAAGGCAGTGTAGTGCTGTGCCAAGTCCCGGAGCGTGCGTGCACGCATGCACCATTTCCCAGGTGAGTAACAGTGTGTGGGGTCTAGGGGCCCCCATATCAGCACTTGCAGGCAGCCGGACTCTGGCAGGGTGCTGGGGGATAGCCTTGCGGCCTAAACACACACACACCTGTCTCTGGTTCTCTTGCTCCAGCTTGAGGCGTCCCTCGATGCAGCGTCGCGTCTCCAGGAACGCCTGCCTCTGGGCACGGTCAGTCAGGTAATGAATGAACAGGCCTGCTGTGTTCATACCCAGATATAGCAGTCCTTTGGCAAACACCTGTAGCAAACACAATTTACTTCAAGTTAAAGTCCTACTATTTTTCACATACAGTACATTGCTGTATGCAACATTTGTTCTCCGCATTTGACCCATCTCTTGGAGCAACCAACGTGAGCCGAAGCCATGCCACGCTTTGGAATGATCCAACCCTTGATGCTGAATGCCAAAGCAGGGAGGCATTGGATCCCATTTTTACAGCCTTTGGTATGACCCGGCCGTAGGATAGAACTCTGACCTCCCAGCACCAAGCTTTATACATTCATTCACTTCCAGTCACCGTAAAAAAAAAAGGTTGTGAAAAGCAGTGAGGTTTACCCAACATTGACAAAATTATCCTTTTTAATGACTGTGCAGGAAGTACAAACAAACACAAAATATAAAAATGAACCCATTGGTAGGGAAATGGTGCATGCTTGATATTACGGTCAAAGCTGTGAAAAGACATCACAGTTTTGGTTCTCTCACCTTCCTCAACAGCACGGCATCATGGTAGTGGCGCAGCGTCTCCAGCGTAAGGTGTAGCACTGAGGTGAGGGAGCCCGCGCACATGGCCCAGAGCAGGGGCAACGGGAGCAGCGTGTACGTGGCGAACAACGAGAACAGCACATACCACGACGGGTCCTTCTCCAGCCCGTATGCCAGCCCGCCAAGCACCTGTGTGGTCTGAGACAGCCAGCTGACCAGGCCAGCATAACGAAGCCAGCGAGGGGAGTCCCCTGCGAGCAATACGAAGACACAAACTGCTAGCGCCAATGCCATGAAGATGCCTGTCAACCAGCCGTGCAGGGTGTCCGTGGCCGCATCAGGAGCCACGACCAGGTACAGCACCAGTATGTGTAGCTTAGCAACAGCGTCAATCACATTGGTGATGGCTAGCGAGGTGCGCCGTTGGTGACAGGAATGTTTCTGGTACAGTTTCTCCAGGTCACGAGACTTAAAGGTGTGTCTCAGCGTGGGCATGTAGACGCCATGCACAGTTTGACCCCAGCGGACGAAAAAGTCTGCATCAGTGACGTAGTTACTTAGGCCCCCCACACTACTTTGTGTGCTGCTGGTGGAACCTCGCTCGTGCATGGGGTGGATGCGAGTAGAGGAGGACCGCCGCTTGCTGAACCCACGTGAGGCCTTGCCACGTATTTCCTTGTTGATCTCCTCAATGTAGGCATCCGTCACAAATATTTTACGCGCTGGTTCCGTACCCACCTGTCAAAGCAAGACAGAAGAATTATTGTACTTTATTATAACATGCACTGTAACATCATGCTTGTTCCATTATTGATCTCATTTCCATTTCTGAGATCATGTATTATTAGAACTAAAAGCAACACAATCCTTAGGTTAAGTAAGTCAACTTAACATAAGTTAAACTTAACAAAAATAACCTGACAAGTTCTCAGCCATGTTGCCTTGTGATCAAGATGTATGTTGATTTCTCAGATCCCTTTCCAAGTGGCTATGAGCAAAGTTTGTGGACCCTGCCTATGCAACCTGGCCTGGCGAAGTCATATTCACGTGTCAATTATGTATCACCAGTAAATCAAATCTTATGAATCATGGGAATGCAATGCCTCGCCATGGCAGAGTAAAAAACTATTTCAATGTTAAGGTGTTTTATACACTGAGCGAGTTTTATCAGATTTTCCTCCTAGGACTAATTCGGCCCAGCACCTGGCATTTAGTTTTGGATGTGCGTGTTCTATTGTTTTGTCTTTGCTCTCTAATGGCAGCATGCTCAAAAGTATACCACTTATCGGCCTACTCGTATGCAAGATTATAGATGCAGACATCAGACAGACACATACTACACAATACACATACTGTACAGAGGCAAATCTCCTGACAGATGACTCCATAGCTGTAAAAAATGTATGAACACCATTCTTCATATCCCTTGTTCACTGAAGCTCCAGAAAATGTAAGATGTGTGAGTTCTTGACTAATGTTTATTCACCTGCTCATCCAGCTCCTTCTGGATGATGATGTGTTTAACAGCATTTTGCCACATCAATTTCTTGCGTCGCAGCCCAGGGGACAGGGGTGTCACGTGGCAGGAGGGCTCACACAACTCCATAGGACTGATGGAGTCAGTCCTATGGTCCGTTTCAACAAAAGTCACCATGACGATGACCTTACTTGATCTCTGATTGTTTCAGCCCACAAGAGGACTGGAATACAGCAGGGCCACATTCCCTGTGGTGGTTGAAGAGAGATGACGACGTTAGAGGTAGTATTTCAGTGAGTTTTTCAATGCAACAGATGACAGCGGTCTTTTGAAGATGGCTGGCCTTGAGGTGATGTCTACTGATTTGGTTACACATAAATTATAAGCAAAGTTACAACAACTACTGTCTATACAACAACAACAATGTTATTATTATAACAAACTTGTAAGTACAAAAACAAAAAAACAGCTAAGATTACTACCATAATTTCAAGCTCCACTTTCACCTACCCGTTTTTCTTTTTGCTCTCTACCAAGATGATTGATTATGCTACAACCCATTATGGTATTAACAGAGAAGCCAAGTCGTTTTGATTTACAAACTGAGCTACTGTACATTGGCCTCTCGTCACAAATAAAAAGATAATTCCCAAATTATTTGTCCAGTGCACGGAAACATTAAAATAACGTGTTAGGGTCATATAATCAATACGGTATATGTTTTAGAGGGGGCTACAGAAATACAATATTCCCTTGATCCCCAAAGACTATAAAGCCTGTGGATGACCTTTTTTTCATTATGATCTCTCCATTTCTTGTAGTGATGTGCCAAAGTCTGTTCACAGTGCACATATATAGTGTTTAGCGGGTGTTACCTATACCTATAATAAACACACAAGCCACGGCCATTCCGCCTTAATTTATGCTCAAGTGAGATTCATGATAAGAGCATGTTACCGTAAGATGGTTTGGTGTATCAGTTGACTTATCTTATTCTTTCCTCTTAACAGAAAATTAAGAGAAAATATAAGAGAAATTCAAGATAATGTAATGTTGCTGGTACTGTAGGTGCAGTATAGAGAGGCAGGAAACCAAGATAAGACATTCTTGCATCCCACAGGAAGTATGACAGTATAGGCCTATGTGGTCACTGGTCAGTGCAAGGCAACATGGTACACTGGAAGAATCTTACAGTATGTGGTACATTATCTCTGTGTTCAAATGTTTTGGAGCAGTTCCCACGTGTTGGACAATTGTACAACACAACCTTTGACAGACCACCCTACCTAGTCTGTTGCCATATTTAGACATGAGCTGGTTAAAGCCCAGAGATAAACTCCTCATGGCTTGCACTTAAACATAGAGTCACAACTCAACATAGATCTATAGCAGGCAGACTGGATGTTATAGGATGTTTGAGGACATGGTTGGCAGGTCAATTGTTAGAAAGTTAGAAGTTTTCAAGTCAATTCATTGAATTAATAATTATCTCCCAACCTAAACTATAGCAGTGAATGCTAGGATGATAATAGGAATAGTCTTGTTGTGCTTGTGAAGCTCTCTCAAGTCTATTTCTATGGCAAGATCAGTAGATTACAAACCCATTACAGCCATGGAGAGTAAACATAATTGCAGTCTCATCAAGTAATAACCACTTTTATTTCCTATAATGACATTCTTTATGACTAAAATATACAATATGCTATATGCAGAATGCAGATTACGCAGTCTTCGCCATTTAAATTTCTCCCGAATGTACACACAGGTGCTAAATCTTGAAAACTGCCCCTGAAAACACTGACCTGCATTGACGTGCACACTGTAACTCCCGTCCTCACTTGTCGAAAGGTAAATTGCCATAGCAGATCAAGTTGGGTACTCTTAAACGCCTCATGATCCACCTTTACTTGTTTCTTTGAACTTGAAAGCAAGAGAGCATGAAAATAGTTTAGGTGGCAAAAGACAAAATCCACAATAGAGAATGAAACTGGCACAATCTCTGCTGGGTAGGTTTGTCCAACAATTAGGAAAAACAAAATAGAATAAAACAAAACAAAAACATAGAAATGTCCAGGAAATATGTATTAAGTTGCTCTGGCAGGGCTATGGCTCACCACCAGCATGGAGAGTCAGGGGATTGGTACAGAGCAAAGCTTCAAGAGTGATTCAAAGAGGATTACTTAGTCAGCAACCATAGCCATTGTGCCTTAAAGGTAGAGCTGTTTTCAAGTCTTTTTTTGTGCACGTGCAAGTCAAGTCTTTTGGGTCATTTGAGTCCAAGTAATTCAATAAAATCACACTTGTGTGAAGTGAGGGGCGAAGTGAGGGGAGCTCTTATCATCATACATCATGCTCAGCCAACATCATGCACATCATGCTCAGCCAATCAAATCATCACAAATGTCATTCCGGTGTATCACTTTTGGCTTTGATATGCACTTTGCTCAGCCAATCAAATCATCGCTATGGGGTGACCAGCCAATCATCAGCCAATGTTTGTGTTCACACCGACCCACAAAGCTGGGTATAGGGGGTTTAGTTGCCCCCTAAGAAGTCCAAGTCAAGTCATTTGAGACCAATCAAGTCTCACGTCACGTCCAAGTCAAATCTCAAGTCTGTCAAAGCAAGTCTCGAGTCACATCTCTTCATGTAATCCTGGCCTACAACAGATACAGTATGCCCGATGATGCTAAACAATGCGTTTCATGTCATCTGTGTACATGTAATGGAAAAATACATACTCACAAATCCCCATATATGGAGTACCCTGATGTCATCAATATGATGATGTCATAGTAATGGGGCGACTCCTGGACTCCATATTTGGACATGCCTAAAAAAAAGGGACATAGAGATAGCCTGGGTTCCAGCCTTGCATTCCGTGAATCTGTTTTGTCACTCGCTACTCAGTCTGGAAGCACCAGATGCTCTTGAGAAGTAAAAATGCTATGCCTTGCCTACCCTATAGCATCACATCCTACATCCGTACCACCCTGGTTGCTGATAATACTCCCCAAGTAGGTGAAGGACTCTACCTCTCTCATTGAGTGATTGGTTCTGCATAGGATTGGAAAGATATTCCATGCCTGCTGACGGCCGAGGGAATAGGTTGGGGCCGAGTGCAGAACCTTGGGGGACACCACAGGTGAGAGGTTGTGCCTGGGATTCTGCACCTCCCAAGGAGACGCACTCGATTATTTCAGTGAGGTAGAATCGGAACCATTCCAGGGTGGTGGCACAGAGTCCGATGGTGAAGTAAAGGTGGTGTAGGAGGATGGACATCTGGGTCTAGGGTAGGTTTTTTGAGGAGGGGTGTGTGATGATGGGGTGTGTGATGATGATTTCAGAGCTGTGGCCAGACTGGAGGGAGTGGTTAAATGCATTAGTTAAATAGTGACAAAGCCCTGACGTTTACGGAATGCCTATTATGCTCTATGAGCATTTGTCACTATTTGGAGTTACATGAATCCATGTGACCAATCACACAATAACCCGACCATTGTTGGGTTCCCGGATCCTGAACACGCCGATCCACATCAGTGCAATACGAGTGGAAGAATGAAGCACCAGAGAGGGTTTTTATAACAACCCCAAGAGAGAAACAACCAAGAGAAAAGTGTGTATACAGGAGCAACAGATACGGTGAACCAGAGTTATATAATAATGATGGAGGCAATGATGGCAGCCAGGTTGTGGGTCCGGGTGGATGTAAGCTGGCTAAAGCCTCTGACTGAGACTCAGTTTGCTAATTGTGAACACAGAACAGGCAACTCACAAAGCCCCTAAGACTGACCTAATGAGTCCCCATCTGTCTCACTATGACGGTGTGTGGCCACTGGCCACCACTATTCCTGTTGTTTAATGTTTACAGTATGATGACTTGCTCGATTAGTGCTACTGTTGTAACTGATATAGATAGATAGATACCAACGCATGTGATTGTTCTCTGACAATCAGATACCAAAGCATATCTTTGGTATCACAATACCTTTAATGAGATGTCAAATTATTGTGTGAATAATAATAATAATAATAATAATAATAATAATTATTATTATTATTATTATTATTATTATTATTATTATTATTTAATAAAAGAATGGTATAATTTCATACAGCATCTCAGAATAGCCATAGTTCATTCAAGTTCATCTCTGCATGAGGTATTTAGTCAATTGGTTAAATACCAATTACTTATTTGTATTTGCCTGAGTGTACACATTCAAACTATTATTAGCAATTCCCTTACAGGCAAAACCTCAGAAGCTAATTAGTAGTAAGACTAAATGCTTTGGCTGTGTGCACTAATCAGCTGATTCTCACAGACACAAGCCTCTGACACAATCACTACTGGCAAAACAACACCAGGCTATCATATTATCTCAGTACAATTATGTGAGCTACAGAATCAAAGCCCTATTTCCTGATTTATACTTTGTTCCATGACAGTCGCCGAAAGAAAATCCAACCAAGAGCTTGTAGATCTGCTATTTCTGGTATATATGCAAATATTAATATATATATTAAATTAGTTTTTCATACAATTGGTCTTCCTCACTAATCCTCATGATACAACTCTACTCTGTTATCTACATACTGTCTGTAATCTGTGTTTCAACGGAGGGGTGTGGACAGCTCAGAAACCTGCAGCCTACCAATTAGATCAACGGTACGGTAGACTGCAGTTTTGGTCATTTCAAACAATGTTTCAAACTTGTTTTTATTTATCGTTTTATTCGTGTAAGATCAATGTAGGCTTCAGCATGCAACCTTTCCAGGAGCATCCCTTTCGGTAATGTCATTATATGCAGCTTTCTGAACTGTCCACAGCCCATCTCTGAGACAGAGTGAACCATCTTATAATCTTATAAAAGATGAAGTTCAACATGGGTGAAGTCATACTTTAAGCATATTTCTGACACTATTTGTGTCATCAATAGTACTTGCTGTGTGTGCTGTATGTTTGTGGGGAAAGGTTCAGTGAGGGCTGTGCCAATTAAAATTGCACATTAAAATAAATCAGCCAATTACCAGCATTTCTAACAATGGAACCGTAATTGACAATGTATCACCCTAAGGAAGAATGCACACTGTCTACTGTGGGCTTAGTGGTTGTAGGCTGTACCGGGAAAGGTGTGACAGGGACGAAAATACTGCAACATAATAGACTCAGGGCAGGGGTCATGATGTTAAGCTGGGTTAATAAGAGACAAGGCAGAAACTGGCTAAGCGGAATTCTAAGGAACATAATGAGGACCACCTTGCTAAATACCTCAAAGTGTTCTGTTTTTACAATTAGGCTATAAAAAAAATGCTACACGTTTATTAAGAAATGCTGACTTGGGTGGCACAAAGTTAAAGTACTGTACCTAGTCCTGTACCACTGTGGCAATCTGGGAACCCATCGTCAAATATTCGGGAAAACAGCGACACCCCTGTTGTTCCTCGCAACAGTCTGTCTTGAGAGACTACCACTGTGGTGACTACTACCTCCATGGTGCCACCAGCTTGGCTGCAGAATCCCAGTCTGGGGAGGCGACTGTCAGCACTGCAGTGGGTGTTGAATGGGATGAGTAAGACATAGGTGATGTTTCCTCCTGGTGGAGGCTCTTCACTGTGAGCCAGGTGAGTCTGGGGGATTTGGATATTGGTTGGAGCATAATGAATAAATGACCTGACAAACAAACAAAGCTAAAAATGTCTTCATTCAAACTAGGCCTACACAGACCCCTGCAATGAAAACACTATTCTCGTTGAAAAATCTGAATGACCACAACATGATAAGGGATGGAAAAAGTTCCAATTTGTGTTATTTTATTCAGGATTATTTTATAATGATTTTTTTGTAATGACTGGATTATATTTAATTTGCCTGCCCTAACCCTACCCTAACCAAGGTCAAGACAATAGCCCAACCACACCCTTTGCTCTTACTCAAATTAGATATTGTAAGGTTAACACTAGCGTGGCATGGACCAGACTAATATCACCGCGTAGATATTAGTCTCTTGGGGCTTTATTTCCAAGGGGCAGTTCCAAAAAGATTCCAAAGTCACAGCAAAAAAAGGTCTCACTTTGAATAGTGGGCTCTGATTGCTCCATCACAATTTTGGGCTGAGGTAAATATAATTCAAACTGAGTGCCAGACCCAATCTGCCCAGAGATTTATTTTTCCTGTGGCAGTTTGGGCTGGTTTCCAGGCTAGGTTAACACACCACCTCTCAACTATAAATTATACCCATTACTGTATGGTTTGTATCTCACACCCTTCCCTGGGTGTGAGATCATCTCTGATTTATGTTATTATATGTTGGACCTTTAACCTGTATAGTAAAACTGTCAAGAAGCAACTTTAATAAAGACCACCTAGCTCCTTTCGGAAATATTAGGTTTTATTTTTACATTTGGTATTAGGTTTTATTTTTACATTTGGACTTTAGGTTTTATTTTTACATTTGGACTTTCTCTAGCTCCTTTTGGAACTAT
>OOFJ01028850.1:0-12730 GCA_900323375.1 Benthosema glaciale
TGGCTTTAATACTGCGCAGCCTCCTACCCGAAGGGAGGGGGGCGAACAGACCATGTGCAGGGTGAGTGGCATCCTTTATGATGCTGGCAGCCTTATTCCTGCATATGCTGGTGTAAATGTCACCGAGGGCAGGAAGGCTGCATCCAGTGATCTTCTGGGCAGACTTCACCACCCGCTGCAGAGCCTTTCTCTCCGCCTAAGAGCAGCTTCCGTGCCACACAGTGATGCAGGATGTTAGGATGCTCTCCACTGCACACCTGTAGAAGGAAGTGAGGACAGGGGTACCCAGCCCCGCCCTCTTCACCCTCCTCAGGAAGTACACCCGTTGGTGGGCCTTCTTTATCAGAGAGGCAGAGTTGAGCTTCCAGGTCATGTGCACACCCAAGTACTTAAAACTGGGGACCACCTCCACAGCATCTCCACCGATGAAGAGGGGGCTGGAGGGGGGGCGCGTTTTCTGAAGTCCACTATCATTTCTTTTGTCTTTTTGACATTGATGCAGACTGAGGTTATTTGCTCTGCACCATGACTCCAGTTGTTCCACCTCACACCTGTACTCCACGTCGTTGTTTGTGATCAGCCCCACCACTGCTGTATCATCTGCACATTTGACGATATGGTTACTTGGGTAGCTGGCCTTACAGTCATATGTCAGCACGGTGTACATGCCTAGATAAGTACTCGTTGTTATAGGCCTAGATAAGAGCGCTTGTTCAATAACAGGGGTCTCCCTATCTCTGGAATCTCTCCAGCTCTTTAATAATGAGAATACAGATACATTTTCAGGAGAAAGTAGCCATTTATCAGCTTGATTTTGCTAGTGTCCCAGTTCCAATTTTGTCTGCTCATTTCATGTCATCACTTACAATTCCATTTGTTTAATCTGTATCCTGAGTGACTGAGTTCTATTTTACCTGATACGGTAAAATTGGTATCCCGACCTGAGAATGCATTTTCTGTTTAATGAAAAGCTGGAGAGACATGGAGACATGTATATTATATAGAGCTATTTTTACTTTTTAACCAAAGAAAAAAACATTTTAATATGAAAATAGCTGATCTACAAGTTTGTGTGCATGTGGCTTTTAGATTTATTTTAGGAAATAATATTTACGACCCATAAAAATGGATCCGACCCAAAATAGGTCCCAACCTGTCTTTTGAGAAACAATACTCCAGCTCACATGTATGAGGTCAAGGAAGTCAACGTCTGTAGTTCAGCTTTTATGCCAGTGATGCTACTAGCATACTACAGCTGAATACTTAATTGGTAAAGCCATTGTTGGATTCACTGGAGCCATATGGTATTTCATGCTGAAAAACACTTCAAGAGAGCATGAGGAAATGCATATTGCTAAGAACTAAGTGAATGTTTACTTTGATGAGCACTCTGTAACATGTTAACCAGTGGCAACAGCCGTCTGTCAGAGCTACAGTATGCTATGCACCTCAAAGGGAGTGAGTATAGCTAATGAGTGCAATCCCCTGCACCATCTCATCGGTTTGCCATCAACCGCTGATTGCAGTGTCTTTGAACTGGAGCTTCAGGATTGATTTTCTTTAAGTTACTTTAATGGGGTTGTGCATCCCCTCTAAACCCACTATATTTCCACCTTAAATTTGAGTGTGAGATTGTCTTGTGTTAATCCAAATGAAAACCACCCTTATTGACCTTGTAGCACATTTTCCCCCTCGTATTCCCCAGGGATGCTTGCCTCTATCATCATGGTTGCCTGTCTCCCTCTCTCTCACGTCCCACACCCTCTAACCACAAATGGAATCACTTGATATTACGTGTCACTTGGACCCGGTTAGGAGCCCTGCTGGTGCACTGATTTTGTAGATTAGATGCTCCTCCAAAGGATTCTCAGTTTGCACCACCTTGATCCCCGGAGGGAGACACTGTAGTTAGTTCATCAAGTGCAAGACACTTAACCTGGCCAGTTAATCACCCATGCTAATGATGTCTGCTGGGAGCTCGTATGCCATGCATCAGAGGCCAAGGATGGGCAGCCTTAAGCCAGGTCCATACTTTTCCGCATGTCGGTGTCGCATGGCGAACATAGCAGACCAACAAGCTCACAACACGCCTAGGATGTTGTGGAACGGAGCATAAATTAGCCTTTGTTTACAGCACACCACACATCTTAACATCTTAAGCAGGGCAGCGACTGTATACTACACTGTATACAAGAACTGTATGTTTTGGACAGTAAACCGTAATTATAAATTATAATTGGTTTACATACATTTACAGTTGAAATCTAACAGTATAATTGCAGAGAGAAAACAGAGGGTGCCAACCGGGTGCTGACAATATCATTGTTGGAAATACTAATGTTTTGAAAGGATGATTTTGAAAGAATACCAGCACTGAATTTTAGATTGGTGTACATTTTGTTTTGAATATGTGCTTTTGAATTGTATTCAAAGAATAGGCACACTTGCCTTGCTATTTTAAAACAGTCCCATTGTGTCTACAATTCCCTTTGAATCACTCCAAACATGCAATTACTGTACATTTAGGTCACACTCTGACCCCGATCCACTACCTTACATTTATCCTATCACAACTCTTGTTGATGTAATGTTGGAACAGCGGTACTGTAATTCGATCTCAGTCTAAGCAATCATTTTAGTCTGCGATCAGGAAAAACGGATCAGGAAATAGGATCCTCACAACTTCACAGTAATTATTCTAGGCATAATGTCATTGAAGTCTTCCTTTACTCTGTCATGGAAGTCCTCCTTTACTCAGTCATTGAAGTCTTCCTTTACTCTGTCATGGAAGTCTTCCTTTTGCTCTGTCATTGAAGTCTTCCTTTACTCTGTCATGGAAGTCTTCCTTTACTCTGTCATGGAAGTCTTCCTTTACTCTGTCATGGAAGTCGTACTTAAAATAAACTATGTTCCAAATAGTTTATACCAGGCCTAGAGGTTCTCAAACCACAACCTGATTCTATGGGGAAATCCTTTGGCGACACCATCACACTTTATTTTTAGTGCAATTTCAGTGGAAATAAAGAATAGCTTACAATAAAAGCATACATTGCTGGCCATTATATACGAATATTTATTAGAAAATATATATAACAGTGATTCCTGACAATTTGTAGACTTACCTTATCAATGAAATGAATGCCTAATATTGTATTGCCGCCACAAAAGACTTGGTCGCGACTTACTTGGTTTGATTGATTTATTGAAGATTCTGACTTTCGAATGTACATAATTTCTGTCTTGATTGTTGTACTGTTGTATTGTGCCTTTTGCTTTGGCAATGTAAAGGTATGTTTTCTCGTGCCAATAAAGCCTTTTGAATTGAATTTGAATTGCCCCCACGTGATCTAGTTTTCTTTTTGCAGTGTGATGAGCCTGAGAACAGGGTTAGATTCTAGATCGGGACACTAAATACACTACAATAAAAGCAGCTGAAGTGTTTCCGTACACACATTTGTAAACTGTATAAACGTTATCCATTCATGTGTGTCCTATCTCATATTTATGCATTCAATGCACTGCCTGGAATCTTTTGTATATTGGGGTAATGCTGTACATTGGGTCTGCTGTGGGTATTACAGATTTTCTTTTCCATGGTGACTTCTTGTGAACTGGCCTGTGAAAGTAGTGGTGTGAGTGTATTAGTTGTATAAATTACGTTATACTCGGTATAGCGCGCTCCTCAGAATGCAGATCAACCCGAGCGAGGTCTGCTCTCCTACCCAGGGCTGTGTCAGTCGCGGGGTACAGCTGTCAGGACACGAGGAAGCTGAGGGAGAATTTTTAGCTTTCACAACAGACCGTGCAACTGTTTGTGCTTGTCTTGCCCCCTATAGGCAGAAGTGAAAGCTGTTTGTTGTGCTTGTGTTGCCGCCTATAGGCAGAAGTAAAAGCTGTTTTGGAGGTGTCCTCAGAGGCACCTCAGCATGCGGTTCTCAAGTTGAGTATGATAGAATGTTGTGTTCATGATATAAAGAAATAGGCCTGTCCACACATAACTGAAGGCAATTACAGGCAATCGGTACAGTAACTATAGGCTACCCTCTGTTTGACAGAGACCAAAAACCATGTGTGAAGTGAGGGCCGTAGCGAGGGCATTATTTATATGAGCCAGATGATGATGATGACTAGACTTAGCTGCCTGGCCTATGACATCATTTCAGAAAGCCATATAGCCATATATATAAAACACATTTTTGTGGCGCATACAGTACCACATATAGCCACATATAGGCATATGCCTGACAGCTTGTCGGGGGGCTCGAGTCCTGATGGAATTTATTAGATTAGTTTTTCTGTTTTATTTTATATTAAAACAAATTAAATTTAACATTAAATGTAAAGTAGGACAATAATATGGGAATTTTACTCCCGATCAACTGTTTGGGAAATAAAAGATGCAAGACTGGCTCAAATGCAATTTCTCATTTTATTGAGAGCGCTTAGCGTTTTGGCACTCAGCCTTCCTCAGAGCAGATGTAAAAGTTTTTTTTTAATTTAAGTTGTATTTATAGCAGAGTACCCACTGCCGCCCTAAACCAAAGGCAGCATCCAGAGGATCCTTATACCCGTATTCTATGCAAGGTTATCAATCTTCCAGTGCTGGCTCAGTGATGTCATACTGTACCATCTGTTTCAAGTTGGCTTCGTAATGTTCTACATCGTCTCCCATTAGAGAGGCTCACACATGTTTTCCAAGGAGACATAATTGAGTTTATCTCTGTCTGGAGAGCCTGGTGTGGAATATATTGGAGAAGACCATGCTGAAATCCTATTAAGACATTCTGTTCATTAACGGAATGGGATCCAAGTGATAAATATCCCCACAAAGTATTTCAACAATTTCCGTGCTCGGACGGACGGGCGGACGGACGGACACATGCAGCCAGCCAGCCAGCCAACCAGCCAGGGACAGACACACGTAGCTGCTTAATGAAGTGGTTGCACCACTTAAAAATATAAAATGATAGAAAGAAACACATAAATAAAAAATAAAAAAATTAGGGACAGATTTAATATAACCTCTTGCACCTCATTTCTTGTGCATTCTGTACCTAGACGTTTTCATGGTAATTTATCAAGCAGCCACACCAGCCTTGATATGCAGTGTGCTTGTTGTTTTAAGCACATGATGCATCTACTGTATATGCATTTAAGACTCGTGCAGATAATGGGGGAAGATATGATGAAGTGTGGTTGATTAATGATTTCACATTCCACTGCATTTACTACATTTGCTTTTGCATGGAATCCCTCCACGTCTAAAAAGGAGGTGCAAATTAGTGCAGGGAGGCTGTATTGAGGAAGCCTGTGGTGGAGATGACAGTAAATGCAGCAAGAGGCCAATAGGTCTTGGAAACGTAGCCTATCGATTAGTCATGTAATAAGGCCTATTACCCTACGAAAACAAAGATGACCTTGAATCTCCCACAAACCTTCCACATGAAGCTATGCAAATGACAGGTATTTTTTGATTTTTCAGGAGTTCAGTACACTAAAGTATAAGTAAAACCGTAGTTACACCGCTCAGTTCACATGGGTGTGTGATTTTATTTTTATTTTGCAGATGGGTTCCGAGATTGAGTCATTTGTAATAAGGCACCACATCTGTGTCCTGCCATGTATTTTCAGGAGTTCGTTTTATGACTACTAATATGTTTATTTTATGACAATTCTCTCAGTTGGAGTTGCATTCTGCCACGCTCCCTGTTTGAGTGTTCTGTTAATTAATCATCTTCAGCATCACAGCATTTCGTTTTTCTCCAAATTCAACCAGTCCACTGCAACATTGAAAATCTGCACAAAAACGTAGAATGTGGCTAAATGCCGGTCGCATTTACTAATTGCTTAATTACACGTTGCCAGCGCAAATTGCTATTTATATGGCACTAAGGGTTAAACTAACATGCATAATGTTGTTGTGTATGATTTAGCTTTTTAACTGTGCTTACAAAAAATCAATTACAAAGATTGCTATAGTGCTCTTGTGAGTGTGATTGATCATTTCCAGTTGCGTAATAAAAACCATTACAGGCAATAACCAGGCCCTGTTCAGCAGCCTTGACTTGTGCAAACAGCCAAGTTCCTCCGATTAAAACAGAATGTTCATTTCTCAGGTATATTTATGCTGCTGCATAATGGAAAACTTATTGTGAACTAGAAAAGTGTGCTCCTTGCAACCCGGCCGGGCTGCCTATCCAGGGCTGTGTCAGGAATGGGGTGTAGCCATCATGGCACAAAGAAGCAGTGGGAGGAAATACCGGTAGAGTTGTACTGTATGATAGACAGAGCTTTGCACATTTGTGGTATACCCATATGGGCAGAACTTGGGAAACGCTGGAGATGCGCTCTGTAGGGGCCCCCAACATGCGATTCCAATTTGATGATTGGATGTTGCGTTTAAGATATAGGCCATGGTCACTATTTTGTGAATCTCATTACAAGCAAACGAAAACCTTGTTTGACCTTCATTGTCACATGACACAGAGCATTAGTGCCTAAATTGGAGAAGGGAAAAATCATGTGTTTGCAACGAACAGTGTAGCATTCATGGTCCCCATGCATCCTATGGGTGGAGGTAAAATTGCTCAGCCCTCTACTCAGCCCTCACTGAGTAGTTATTCAACAGGTAGTTCCGACCAAGCAATCTGATTGGTTGAAATAGGCTCTCTACCCATTCTTAAACCAGCATGATGGAACACCTAGCCCTGGGACTATATCACATTAGACCATGCACCTGATTAGACCATAATTGTATGGCCTGCGCCACTCTATCCTAGCCCTCTTGGAGGGAAAACCAAAACCAACAACAGACAAGCAGCCAATATCCCATTCAGAAATGGATTATATTGTTAATTTTGATTTATTTGGTGGACTTACTTGTGATAAATGTTTGGAAGAGGGTGAGAACAGTCGTGGTTAATATCCCAGTGTATTTTATACTTTGTGGTACGTAGTATCATGCAACAAAAATAGCCAATCTACGAGTTCACAACGTGTCGCCACCGCAAAGCAGCGTTGTAAGCCTGTAGATCAGTTATTTTGGCAACGCGACACGGTCGTATGACGGAGCATTGAAATTCCTCCCACTGACTGCACCGGGCCGGCTTTGATTTCACGAGAGGGTGTGCCTTACCGTGAATTTTGGCACTTCAGTGATGCTCAGCTGCCGAACGCATCACTGTGGTGCCAATAATCATGGCAAAGCACACCCTCTCGTGTTATATTGCTTATTGAAATTTGGGGCAGATCGAATCAAGTGTAGGCTACATAGAGCAGTTTTCTGCAGTGCAGATGTAGGTAAGGTAAGGTAATGAATGACTTTTCCTTCCTGCATGTGCCATAATGCAGGTATTATAGTAGTCGAAAACTGTGGTTGCACCGGGCATTTCTTGGGTGTGTGGTGGTGACTGCAGAACAAGAGTGTTAATTCAACTGTGCGGCACTGCGGCCTCTAGATTGAGGGCAGTATACTGGCACACTAGACTGACAGCTATTCAGTCAGCACAGAGTTTTCTTCCTATGAAATTTCCCATCAGCAGAAAAAAAACCCCAAAGTATTCTGAGCTATAAAGCCAACAATGGATGTACAGTAGCATTTCACTGCGTTCGTGATGTGGATGTTCGTAATATTCCAATGACAATGTGCAAGTTTGACTAACTATCGCTGCTGTTGGGTTGGTTTTAATTATTTTATATAAATATATTTTATATTAATAAATTAGTGAAGCTAGCCGATTGTGAGCTAGATCTGCTATTTTCACTACTTTTGTATGGCAGTGCACTCTTGTATGATGAAGTAGGGCAAATTATAATATAAATATAAAAACATAAAAAATAATTAATATGGAGATACAAGATTTCTGCCCGCAGAAGTCATATCTAACTTGCAAAAGCAAATCCCTCCTCTCATTTATTTGGAAATGCATGTCAATTAGATGTACAGACCATTAATAACATGGTGAAATAAAAGCCAGTCATGGTGATTGTAGCTTCTCATCAATTCCACCTATTAAGTTTGGTTCCATAAGGTGTACCCGGCCACTGATGTCTCAAACTTTGCAATCCCATCAATTGCACTACTTATAAACATCAATGTTCACTGCCCTCACACTAGAGAGCTTAGTACAAAGTGGTTCACAAACTGTGAGGCGCATTGCTGTGCCGTGAGAGACTTGTCCAGTGTGGGGGGGCTATTTATTATTAGACTACAAAAGGTTTTGAATTATTCTTTGTGAGGCTGTTTTGCATGGGTAATGGCGTTGGTGTGCCTTGGCACAAATAGTTTGAAAACTATTGCCTTTGAATATAAACTGTGAAGTGTAAACTCTCTACACCAGAGGTATAACCAATAAAGTCTTTGCGAGCTGTTCAGTTCAGTTGACCCCAAGGGGAATCTCAATCAATTGCTGAAGGATTCAAAAAACAAATCTATTCCAGTCAGACACTTTTGTAAAGAGAAAATCATTAATTGCAATGATATTGCCTTGTATTTAGGTGGTGTAGCTCTGCTCCAGAACAATCTGCATATGTATTACATTGTTATTTTAAACTTGACACACTTGGATGCGTATAGTTATTTTTAAAGTGTTTAGCGAACTTAGCATAAACAACCAGAAGGAAGTGGAACCAGGGTGGAACAAAGCGGAAGAAGACTTCTGGTTGGTCGCTGAGGGACTAATCAGAAAGCTGACAATGGGTGTGCAATTTTGATCCCATTCAAATCCTTTGTGAAGTAAAAACTCCGGGGATAATGACCATTATGACCAACACTGAAGTCATCACTGTAATACTACTTAACAAATGAACATGGTTTTTGTTTCCTGCCGCTTCCTGGTTGAGAATGATAGGCTAGAGGCTGCATTGGAAATTATTCATTGTAAGTTTTCATAGTATTTTTGTTTGGGGTGCAAATTCACCTCATTGTCACACAGTATTTAACAATATATGACAAGCACCATAATATTCCAGTATTAATCAGAATGATCACTCAATTCAGAATAACCATGCCTCATATGTAAACACCTAAATTGGAAGAGGTTACTAGAATAACTTATTTATCACCGCCAGGCTGACAGACTGGGAGGGTGGAGACAATGCTTCACCCCTGTCCGGATACGTTCCCATTCCATCCCTGTGTCTGTATAGCTAATCTCAAATAGCACTGGACAAATCGCCATCAAACTTTGCATGCACACTCCAAGTAGGCCAAGGAAGAACATCACCCCAACGTTTTTAAATGTGGCCTTATGATGGTGCTAAAACAGGCTGCTTTACACTTTGGCCTATAACTCTTGAACCAGTGGTCATAAATACATAAATCCCTGGATTACATGGATCATGATGCAATGGAATCATGGTGATCATGATCTCTCTCAAATTAAAATTATACAATGAATAGAGCCATTTCATTTAGCCATAATTGGACTTTATTTATATGGTAAGGTTTTTGTTTATGTGGTAAGGTTTATTTTGGTACTATTTCACCGTGCAATGACAGTGAAAATAGATTTTATATATTATAGATTTCATCTTGATTTTATTGTTATTAAATTAAGTTGTAGATCTACTATTTTTTGCTAAGTGATACTCGTGGTACGAGTATAAATGCTATTTTTGGTTATTTCCACCTATAATGACATGCCCAAAATTGTAATGCCAGGGTTGTTGTGGTTGGTTCTATAGTATGTTTGCATTGTTCTATAATGTGACTTGAAGCGGTTGTACTGTATGCTTGGCTGCCTGGTGATGATGGATCTCTGCAGCCTTGGAAAAGGGCAACGTAGATCTCATGCCACAAAAGGTTGCCCACCCCTTATTTACACGAAGGGTTTTGCTGTGTATGCTGCAGGGCATTACTTAAAAACAGCACGTGCAATACAGTATGCCAACCTTTCCTGGGTGAATAGACATTAAAAAGAAATCTGTTGAACTCGCAACAGAGAACATTTTGATTCATGGAATAAAATGTATATGGGCTATAAACCAATACAGTGTTCACTGAAAAAAGCCTAAGTATGTCTCACCTTGCAGTCATTGTTATACAGTGACAAAAAAAAGATAAGGGAAGAAAAATAAATCAATATTTCCCATCATTTGAAAATAAATTATTTATACTGCTGATGACAAAACCTCGTTTTGTATGGAAACTCATGACTATTATTACACAAAATTGAATTGTAGAAGCAATAAGCCTTTTGTCACTGAAAAGAAATCTCATTCATCTAGGGTTGACAGATGTGGGTGTCTATACCCCTCGAGGCCAGGCTCAATTTATACATTATGTTTGTAGAATAACCAATTTTACTGCATATCGATGTACATATGTTGTTAAATAAAATTACATTATGCTAGACAAATAATAAGGCAATCGCATGTGATTACCGTATATACTACACTCAGTTGGTTATCATTCTCAAGATTCTTGTAGAAACATGCCAGTGCTTTTAGCACATTGAGTTAATGGTGAATGGTCTCCTCCATGTTCAGGAAAATATAGCATACATGTATACTTCACTATAATGGGCAGTTTCTAGTTTTTAATGATGTCCCAGAGGTCCAAAGAGTACAAGACAAGATGATATAACTTGCTGAAATGCCTGGGCATCATGGCTGCCTATAGAAACATACTAGCTGGCCTGGGCTGCTGGCCTGACAGCGCATTGCTGTGTGTCCCTCCCCATCACTCTTGCTACTTCCTGTCAGCCTACTGTCCTACCACTAATAAATACATAAAAAGCCCAAAAATAAATCTTAAAAAATAAACATGCTAGCCTATACAATGCATTTGTATAGAATTTCACAATCTTCATTCTCTCTATGACATTGTTCAGACATGGTCTTGAAGATGTTCTATTTTTCCAGGTCATTGGAGAATCTTTTTCCAAAGTAACTTATTTTACTTTACTCTCTTGTAACAGTGCTACTCAATGCAATGCAGCGACTTGCTTTAACACAACTTCAATAACTTTAATAACTGCTATACGCTACCAAAGAGAGGGCAGCAGTGCTGCCAGCATCCGTCTTTAGGAAAAAGGTGCCAGAGCAGATAGCGTGTGATATATTTCAGAAGCAATCATGTGCTGTCCAGTGTGACTTAGCTACGGCCAACCTACTGGTACTTGCTTTTGATGTCACTGTAAATTCACTGTGCCTGAACCATCCTTGGCATTCTCCTTTGCTTGTGCCTCTCCATCCTTTTCACAGCCCTCTATCTCTCCCCTTTGTCTCCTTAGAAACCATTAGGTTTGCCTTGTTTCCCTTCCACTGTGCTTCTTTCTGTTCCTGTCAATTATGTTACCTATACTCCCAAGATTTTGACTGGTGAGGTGACAGTGGTGAGAAACTAAACATTGTAGTTTCCTTTTTTTGGGTCAAGTGCAAAAGGAAATACAGTAGGCCTAGTCACGGATGCACCGGCAGTGGTTTCTATGGTAACTGCAAGTCTGTATTTAGTGCAGTTGTTTCGCTGGGTCTCGCTGTTTTGCACTAGGCAAGGAGAGAGGAGTGAGGACGATTCCCAAAGGGTAAGCAGAAAGTGGGGCAACATATTCCATTGCCATGCATCAAATAAGATCTTTCAACTTCGAAAGAGATCATATCATATATTCTTTGCAAAGGCAAAAACAAGAATAAATTAAACAATTGGGATTAAACATGTAATTCATGTTGTCAAGTCTGACAGTTTGTGAAGTTTGACACAAAGAAAGTTATGACCACTTCAAGTGTTATTGCAGGAATTTTAATTATTTTCCATACCATTGTGATTCTACCATGGTTGAGGACCAACATAATTCTAAACTATTAAATTAATTTAATAGCCAGTGGTGATTCAGAGCAAGTGCGCTTGCATACAGTTGCCTATGTAAACAATGGCATTCAAAAACCTTTACAAAATGTATTAGTGTAAGTGGCCTTATAGTATTTTAGTTTTCCTATGTATGCCATTTAGTTTTATTTGCTCAGCCATAGGTACGGTATTTACAATGTTTGTGTACTGTCATGCATTCTTGTGAATGGCAAATTAACAATATCTAGCCACAGTGGCGATTCAGGGCGATTGTTCAAGCGACTATTAGAAGTTCAAAGCTAGGTCCATTTGCAGCCCAGGTGCCCGGAACCACTATCCCAGAGGCCAGGGCCCTAGTACTTGCTTTTGATGTCACTCTCTCTAGGCCCAAAATTACTTCATATCATATCATATCTGGGTGGTGGTGCCCATGAACATATAAAGGTTCTGAGGCATCTGTATCTCAACGGAAGGCAACATGGAGGCAACAGGAGATATTATCTATGGCGATATTGGCCATACAGTAGATATTTAAAATATCGATGTCACTGCAGTTCATTGGAGTGACGTGTCTCCATTGAAGGCAGGAAGTCAAGTGAAAGTGCTGATGGCATTTGCTGAAATAATAATAATGTATTTATTAGTCACACGCGATATCGCAGTGAAATTTGTTCTACGCATTTGACCCATCTCTTGGAGTGGTGAGCTGCAGCTTGTGCCGCGCTCGGGAATCATTAAGCTGATTGGACCCCCAATCCAACCCTTTGATGCTGAGTGCCAAGCAGGGAGGCATTGGGTCCCATTTTTACAGTCTTTGGTATGACCCGGCCGGGGATCGAACCCCGACCTCCCAGTTTCAGGGCGGACACTCTAACCACAAGGCCACCGAGCTGGTTAGACCCGATGTTAGACACCAAATAAATGTCTTCTCTCTGACCTTCG
>OOFJ01028862.1:5611-18674 GCA_900323375.1 Benthosema glaciale
TGGAAAGTACATTTACTTAAGTAACGTACTTAAGTAAATGTTTGAGGTATTCGTACTTAAGTATTTCCAATACTTTTACTTGTACTCCACTACATATCAGAGGCAAATGTTGTACTTTTACTCCACTACATTTATTTGAAAACTTTAGTAACTAGTTACTTTGATTATGACACTCAACCCTATATACATTTTGGCCATTTAACAGCCGATCTCTCAAGCTCACAATGCATCTGCTATTTTCAATAGATTTTTATACATTTGAAAACTTGAAATGGGACATTTAGTCTGTACTTTCTACTTTTGGTACTTTAAGTACATTTTGATTACAATACTTTTATACTTTTGTATTCCAGACATTAAATTGTAACGGAGTAGTTCTACCTTGCAGCATCGATACCTTTTGGAGTGTTTGAAGCATTGTTATAGTTAGGCTATTGAAAAATAGCAGATCCGCAAGCTCATAGTGCGGCACTCGGTGTCGCGCTATGAGCTTGTAGATCTACTATTTTTTTCTTCACCGAAAACGCGGACCATGAATGAATAGGCCTTTCCTCTCCCTCTCTCTCCCCGACCGGGCCCCTACCTGAATCTGTTGGGCGAGTCGTCTCGGTCCTTCTTCCTGAACTTGTTGATGGTGTCGTCGATGGTGCTGCCGATCTTGTCACTGATCTCTCCCAGCTTCTCGCTGAAGGGGAACGGACCCTTGCTCCTGTCCCAGTCGTCGTCCCACTTGCCCCCTTGGTTACCTTGGTTACCACTACCACCACTGCCCCCCGAGTGCGAGTCATACTTGTCCCCCGCTGGAGGGAGAGAGGGAGGGAGGGAAGGAGTGAGGGGGCAGGAGAAGGAAAAGGAGAGAGTGTCATTTTTCAGTTTTTTTGTACACCTGGGTATTAGCTCGTTAAATTTCTTTTTTAAAAGATGACTTTTTAGGTGTGTGGTTTTTTTGTTGCTTTATTTTAGGTACAAGGTGTCTGCAAGGTGTCAGGAAGTTAAATTGAATACTGTTCAAGGCATTTTATAACCACCTAGAAATTCTTTATTCAAGACTTGCAACGACAATAAACACAAACTGTTATTCAGGCTTCTGAGGCCAAATCTGTTTCTATTGTATTTGGTTTTCTTTCAGTTTATCTCTTGGCAAAACGTCATATAGTCAGTTTGCAAATGAATGCATCGTTTAAAAAAAAAAGTAAGACCTTTGAATTTAATAAAACTTAATCCCTTTTTTTTTTAAATCAATATTCATTTGAGACTAAGGAAGCGTAGGCGTAGGAATGTAGAGAGAAGCTGACATCTAAACATGGGTCAGCTAGAATTAAACTGATTTTGCAACCGGTCGATGCCTAATGTTTTAAATAATAAAAAATAATATATAAAAAGGTTGAGTGGTCTTACAGTAGCCTCTGTATCCTCCTCCTTCAGATGATGACGATACTCCGATATATTTGCCTACGTTCTTCTTTGCCTTCTTCCTTTCTTCCCTCAGCCGCTCATCGTCCTGGACAAACTCCACGATTTCCTTCACCTTCTGACGAACATTAATACCCTGGTCCTTACCGTTCTCATCTAAAAGGAACAGAGACAGAGAACATTAATACCCTGGTCTTTACCGTTCTCATCTAAAAGGAACAGAGACAGAGAACATTAATACCCTGGTCTTTACCGTTCTCATCTAAAAGGAACAGAGACAGAGAACATTAATACCCTGGTCTTTACCGTTCTCATCTAAAAGGAACAGAGACAGAGAACATTAATACCCTGGTCTTTACCGTTCTCATCTAAAAGGAACAGAGACAGAGAACATTAATACCCTGGTCTTTACCGTTCTCATCTAAAAGGAACAGAGACAGAGAACATTAATACCCTGGTCTTTACCGTTCTCATCTAAAAGGAACAGAGACAGAGAACATTAATACCCTGGTCTTTACCGTTCTCATCTAAAAGGAACAGAGACAGAGAACATTAATACCCTGGTCCTTACCGTTCTCATCTAAAAGGAACAGAGACAGAGAATCAAAGAATGATAATTATAAATTGATTCGAAACAGATTTCCTGATCCAGAAACACGTAAAGAACAACTTAAGTTAAAGGTTAACAACTTATGTTTTGAGTTAACGGGTGGTGAAAAAAAACATTTTACTTGGAAAGCGCTATATTCAGATAGTAATCATCACTACAGTACAGTGTGTGTTCAGTAACAGGAGTGTCCCCATCTCTCGAGCTCTCTCGAGCTCTTCAATGAACAAAAAATACTTTTTTCGGGTCAGGATATCAATTCTATTCAATCGGGAGAGAGAACTCCACTAAGATCATTGATTTTTCAGACTCAATTTTATAGTGTTTAAATTCCAAATGTGTCTGCTCATTTTATTGTTTTTAGTCACTTCCTATTTCACTAAGCCCCACCAACTCCACACTGCCAGACCAAGCACTGGCAAGGTGTGGTTGTCACCCATTGGATTGCATGTTAAATGAAGGGATTTCTAAAAATAAATATATTATCGATCATTTCAGGAGAAAGAGTTTCAAAACCTTTTTTAAATCTAGTAAACATGGCTTGCAGTAGGCTAGTATGCAGGTCCTCTGGAAAATGGTGCATGACATTATTTCAATAAACAAAAATATATATGGGAAAATGTTATCAGCCGGTCCAGACAGGCGTTTTTATGCACTGCGCGGTTCACTTCTACATATAGTAGAAGTGAATAAATAGACAAACAAAATTAATTCATATATTTATTCATATATTTTAACGTGCAGAATCTAGAACAGGCAGGCTGTGATTCTGAATTCCTGGTGTGTTGAACTTGGAACTTGGTATCACCTGCTATCAATAGCAGGTGTATGTGAACAGCCTAAACTACACCCGTTTCTAAACATGCTTATAATAAATCTACTATTGATTCAGGATACAACATGCCAATATAATCTGCATTAACACATCAGCATCACATCACTGCCAATTTGTAAATTTTATTTGTTTTTTATATGTTTTTCACCTTTGCTACGATTACGGTGATTACATACTGTAGTATTATAGCCATCACCTGGGTGGGTGCATCGTGTAACTTTCCTGACGTTAAGCCGTGTATGTGTCCAATAACAGCAATGCAGCCTTGCAGATTTCAGATTTGGAAAAGGGGTGAAAAACTCAACCATCAACCAAGTGTGCTCTTGCGTGTACACTGTGACGGATGTATCAGTTCAGCCAAGTTTGCACTCAATTTATAACAGGCCTGACTTCCTAGCATCAGAGGACGAAGCCAACAGCTAAACAGAGGCTGCTTTGTTTCACTGGTGCTACAGGCCATAGTATTTATTTACACTTGATTAGTATAACACACGCCGTTGCTTTTCTTTGCTTTGTCTTTAGACGAGTTCCCACAATATTGAGTATTAAATTCTTCATTTGACATTTGTTAAAAAATAAAATAAAAAAGTGATTCAAAGACGTGACCAAACTTTCAAAACAGAGGGGCTAAACTTAAGCTGCCAACTGATATACATTGTTGAGTCTTATTATAAATCGCAGACAACAGACATTCAATTCTTGAACATCAACGCAGAGGACGAGGGACATTGCTTGTAAACAACAGCTAGAGCACATGTGGCTGAGACTCAGAGCGGTGAAAGCCGCTTTGGGGGGCAGGCAGGCAGGCAGTGTGGCTTTAATGGCTTGTGGTCTAAGCACTGCTTAGGGCCTTCATCCATTCATTAGAGAGCGCACACTGAAGCTATTGTAGCAAATTAAGATATTACATTACTGTAAAAACACTCTGCTGCGTTAGGTGTGTGGACACTGTCACACCACACAGCTCACTTTGATAAGGTTTGAAATGTAAACTAATAAAACTAGTATAGTGGGTTTGGCTCATTTGTGTTATGTAATAATAATCCCTGAGAACTGAGACCGATAGATATAGATGAATAGAATTAGAAAATTACGGTTTTGGAAATTGTAACAATAAGCACATCCGCAAACTCATGAGGGCTGGACGTCCGAAAAAGGTGGTCCAATTGGATGTTGCTGGTTATGGTTTGATAATCTACCCTGGCATGTGTGTGTATGTATGTATGTAACAGCCTATCGGCAATCTGAGCAAAACCGTTATAATTACATGACATGGCAAACTGCAATTCAATCACAGCATAATATCTAAAGCTTGCAAATCAGTAACTTTATAAGGTGTGTGTGTGATTTACAGCCCCTTTGTAAATAGTGATGTCAGTGTGAAAGTGCTCTCTTCCCTCATCCGTCTTCTCCGTGTAAATACAAATGACATAAGGCCATGGTAAGTCCAAGCATGACTTGAGTAACACAGCACACGTTAAACAAGATGTAGAGAGGGCGTGCTCAAGTGCACGCCAAGTAGCAGAGAAATCAAAGTTCCGACTGGCCCCATAACTGTCATAAACTACACTATTGATTAGATTATCCAATAAGGTTGACTAGAAGCTCGACCGGACTACGGCCAGTCTCGCTCTAGTGCTACGGAGGAAAGAAAAGAAAAGTGTAACGCAGAAACCTGTGGCCTTTAGAATGATGTTACCATAGGTGCGCGTTGCCGTTTGATGACGTTGCGTAGAGTGGTCCTAATGGGCAAAAGAGGTGGCTGAAATGTGCCTTAATAATGCATTTTATATATTAACTGTACAATATGTGAAGATGTTGAGGGCGGGATAATAAGCCTAGAACCTTGGCAGAGTACTTATGATTAGTCTGTGGAAGTGTGGAGGCAAGTGGGGTGCTGGTAATCTCGGCCCTAGCAACCACACACCACGTCAACCCTATTCTGATTCTGGTAGTGCAATGTCAGCCAGGATCGGCAGGGAAGGGCAATCTCAAAGCAGAAACAGATCATGCGCAATGAAATCACAGTACAGTCATTCTCGGCACCTCAGATCTACACGATTCACACATCGTCACCGAAAGGCAACAAGTTTGCACGTATACAAGAGAGGGAGCAAGAGATACAGGCAGATATAGATATTACATGCAGAGAAATGGAGACGGAGATAGATTGAAGACTTGACTTGCCTATAAAGTGGTAGCTCTCTAGCGATCTTAGATCGTAGAGATGCTCTCTGGCGCTGGTGACAACCCTCTCTGATCCATTCCTGATGAGGTGGGCCAGCAGCAGCAGGGACTGGGGATAGGAATGACAGATCAGAGCCGTTAGTAAATGAACATGCATCATATCACTGAGACCTAGCTGTAGTCTTCAGTATTATGCTTATTGAGGATGGCCTCATGGCTCCTTTTGACTACAAAAAGCAACACAGAATATCCCAAAACCTGTCAAGTCCTGGAGTGTGCATTTCATTTATTTAATCAAACTGTGGACTTTGTTAATTAAGCAAAAGCTTAATTTCTAGGGATGCACAAATGTTTAAAATAACAATTTAGCCAATCACCAATACCAATACCTATATTTGTTCATTTAGTTTTTGGTGTTATTATTTCTCCCTTTTGTGCAAGGGAAACAAAAGCAATTTCATTATAAGCTTCTACAGCTTGGTAGGCTGATGTCTGAGGTGGGTGGGTCTTTCATTACCATCACCTTTCATCACATCATAGACTGTAGGTTTGTTTCCCGGCCCCAGTGCCCACATAACCGTTTGTTTGTGGAGAGAAAATACATTGAGCTGAGGGCCTGAGCAGGGCGTGAAAAGTCCCGTTGGCTCAACTCTGCTCACATTGTTCCGTTTGAAACATATACCTTGTAGACTCTTCTCCAGTTCTTCTTGTTGTCCCGTAGCATTCGATTCCACACCATGTTCATCACCTCTGGGAACTGCTCATACATGAAGGTGCATCTGAGAGGAGCAACAGGCAGACACATCACAGCGCAAGAAAGAGGAGAAATGTTAGCGTTGGCCATTCAAAAATAGATCACAGCGTGTCACTCACTTTGTGCTACGCTGCAAGCTTGCAATTTATTATATTTTTTAATTGTGTAAGAACTATTGGTTTAGATGGTATTTGTAGGATCAGCCTCAGGCCTTAATGGGTTAAAGATATCCATAGGAATGGGTGACATTGAGTAACTGCTTTTACAATCGCATGATTCAAATGACCCAACATCGAACTTCCTCTTGGACAGGAATCAGCCGTTATCTTTTCTAGCTAATCGTCTGGCCTGATGCTCATTAATATTTGCAAAAATGTAGGCTTGGTGCTGTTGAGCGTTAAATGGGAGAGGAGTGGTCAGGTGTGCTACTCACTTGGAGACTTCTGCCATCAGCTGCCCTGAGGGTCCCCAGGGGTCATCGTTGGTGGCTTCCCTCACTTTGGACTCCACCTCAGAGTAGTTCATCACCACATTGGTTCTGAACAGAAAAAGAGAAACAGATATAATTAGTTCCAAAAACCCTACAATAAATAAAAACCACACTGAAACTGTAAATAAGTGCTCAATTTCAAGTGAATAATATGTGTGTCTCACTTTGAAAGCGACAACACCAAACTGGAATGAATGAAAGCCACTCTGATTAGAACCACACCCGCATATACACCTGCACTGAATGGCCATAGGACAATGGGACAATAGGAGTGTGTATGTGTGTGTGTGCACGTGTGTGTACTGTGCAGTGTGCACGTGTACTACACTCCCCAGTCCCCATGGTCAATAGTAAATGGTGCATTTATATAGCCATGTATGGCACTTTACATTCAAATTTGCATTCAGACACACATTCATACACCAATGGCGGCGGAAAACAGCACAACCAGCACATCGGGAGCAATTTGGGGTTAAGTGTCTTGCCCAAGGACACTTCGACATGTATACAGGAGGAGCCGGCATTCGAACCGCCGACCCACGGATCATTGGACGACCTGCTCTACCTCTGCCACAGTAGTAATTTAAACCATAAAAAAGTCAGAAGCACACAAATGAGAAAATTATTTAACACACGCTCCAGGGGTATGAACTATTTAACCCCAAAATAATACTATATATTACGGTTTTGTTTGCATTATAATATAGCCGCCTAGAAGTACTTTACTACTCAAAAGAAACAGAGTAAGAGAAAACAGCAGGCATGAGTAGTTGCCTAATGGCTAATGCCTAGTCTATTTGCTAAACAAAAAAATTGGCTTTTCCATCTCATTGTGGTGACAATCAGTAAGGTATTCAACCAGCTTAACAAGTGGCATTTGAAAATACTCTGAAAATAACTATGGTTATACAACAATACCAATACAAACCAAACATGAACCTATATTTATCAGACCAGGGCCAGGCTACATCCTAGCCTATTACTGAGGGCAGCAGCCATATACATTCGGAACACACTAGCATTCCACTTCAGGCCAGAATAAAACTGAAATTGACTTTTATTTGTTGTCTGGCTCAGTGAGTATTTGGCTATTGCCAAATAGACATGTCTAAATCTACATAGATTAGCCAATGATGGTGAGAGCGCAGCCAAAACAGAGGGAGGCAAAGATTTGGATCCTGGCAACTCCCAAGTTCTTTCTCACCATTGCTTGCCACATCAGCAGCAGCAGCACAGGGCCTCAACAGAGCAGCACTGACAATCAGCTAAGCAAAGACACAGACACACCCTCTCTGTGGTTCTGGATACAGCCATGATTATCGTCTACTCTAGGCTGTACTAGAGTTTGGTTCCCACATTAACAACATGTTATGTGTTGTGTAAGTATTAGAAGACCTTAGAGAAGATCAGAAATACACAACTAGTAGTTAGATGTTTGTTCTTCTTAACACAAGTTAGATGTGAGATTGCGAGTACTATGTTTGTACGTGGCCTGAATTCTGCCAGTTCAAGCAATATTTCATGTAAGCCGGCGAATGTCAATGACATACTCTTCAAACTTTAACCATGTCTGTGGTTTAGAATGAAGCATGCTATTCTAAGAATGCTACCGTTGCGTAGATGATGGCGATGGCCCCAAACGAGAGGATGTTGCTGTAAAAGTGATGCAATAAGTTATCTATCAGGTAAGTGAGGGAACAGCGGCCTAGATATCGCTCAGATCAAACGGAAGCCTAAATTATTATCTCCCAATGACCGCGTCATTTTCCGTACTCTGCAATTCATTTCCCTACTAAAGTGTTAGATGTTGATGGACCGACTTACTATGGCATGAATTCTGAAATATTTTGAGGGGCTTTGAGTCTTTGTAGAAGACAAAAGTGTGTAAACACAAACATTGAAGACAAAAGTGAGGACACAAATTATGATTGGCCGGCATGATTGGGTGGGACATTGCGATTGATCAGAATCACACTAGTGATTTGTTTTCTTTTTGTAAATTTGCATAAATGGAATAGTGCTATATAAATCACATGTATTGTTATTAGAATGGATTTCTTTGTTATATTATTACTTTCTTTTAGCCCTTTCGTGAAACTGCGATTGTTAGGAGCAACTCTCAGAGTTCATGTATTTATTAATGTTGACCATCTTATTTTTGTATGTCTACGGTTTTTGTATTTTGTTTACTTGTCTTGTCAGGTAAGGTTATAACTAGTACTAGTAGGGTACCGGGCAGCATTGCCTAGATTAAAAGGAGACAAAGAACTGGAGGTCAGTCAACCCTGTTCACATACTACTGACCAGATCTCCATAATCTTGACTCCATATTTGCCTCTCCATTGACTTCCTTGTGTACATTTTAAGTTTTAAACAGTTAAATATTAGTATAAATATAAAACATTTCAAAAAGTTACCCCGACCTTCCCCCGGATCATAACACACTGCCATGCAAAGTTTAACTTTCACACGCTTTTGACCATCTTCTGTACACAATGACAGGATGACAGGTGTTGACAGCAACGGTTCCCTGACTGCCCGTGGCAAAACATTTCCTTTCAGGTTGCCCGATGGGAAAGCGGTTTGAACTGGGAAGCAACTGTCTTCATTAATAGAGCAAATAATGCTACCGTTTTACATGTACCAGTTGAACCTGTTTTCAAAGCGACTGTCGCCACTTGGCAGTTTATCGATGGATTTAACATTAACTTGATTTACTTTTCAGGCAAGTGGGCATGACCTTTGGGCAAGTAGAAGAACTTGACTTGTACTTGCCCACATGCCTCCGACTGAGACCATACTGTCAACCCCTGTCATAATGCCAATTCATGATTCACAGTTCGGTGTGTCATAACTCACTACTACCAAACAGTTGAATTTGACAAGCTTAGGCTTTACTTTAAACGTATTGACTGTCTTTTGGGACTATGATGTTTTACAAATAATGGCAGACTACAATAGTGAATCGATGCATGCATCATGTTGAGATTGTAGATCTGATATTTTCGCTATTTGAGAAAATAAGTCAGTGTTCAAAGTGCAGTGTTCAAAAGAGTCAGGAGGATGAGACTTTAATAAAAGGGTGGGTAGTGGGAAAGTCCCCTCCCCTCCCTCCGTGCCCTCCTTCTTTCACTCCGAGTTCGTCCTCAACTGTAACTCATGCTGAAAGGGGTCACACATCAGGGGGGACAAGAGCATTTGGGAAGGAATGCATTCTTACATCTACACTCTTCAAGAACCTGCTGTTTGTTGCCTGAGCTTGCCTAGCCAGCCGTTAAAACTTTTTGAAGTTCTAAAAGGTATTGTGCAATTACTCAGTAGTGGCTGCCAAGCAAACCAGAGCCCCCGTAACAGAACAAAAGACACAATGCTCAAGGTGTGGCCTTAGTTCAGAGGTGACTTTATAAACAAATACAATTTAAACCATTGAATTGCTGCTGCTGACCATAGAGGTCAAACTGGAATGGTTGGTTGATGCATTATACCAAAACGACTCGAACAAAACCAACTGTGCATAGCACTAGCCTACAGTATGCAAATATACTGCATGTATATTTTCCTGCCTCTGCTTTCAGTCCAATCAGTGTTGGTCTGGCTGAAAGTGAATTAGCAAAGTCAAACTTTATTAAAGTGTTGATGTGTCAGGACACTGTGTTTCACTTAATTTCTCATCAACTCATTAAAAAGGTATTGGGTTCGCACACACCTTCTTTATGATGTTGATCTAAATAGTTAGCACACCAGAAGTCACCAGAAGTCAGAGCATGGTGGTTAGGAGAAATGTCAAGCATTTATCAACCACAATATAATATAAGAGCCCTGTGGCTGCTGTAATGTAGAAATATGTACAGTAAGAACTAGTGTAAGCAGAACTACGTTAGGCTTAGGCGCTTAATTATTTGCTGACACTTCATATTCTTAAAACAGGACTGGAAAACAGGCCTACATTTTGTTTGTTGTTGTGGCCAGTGTGTTGACATTTGGACATTAGGAGGACTTTAACCAATGATGGCTGACTCCAGTAGAAAAGCAATGTTGTGGCCCATATTGATTAGGTTATTATTGAAATTCCTATCTCGGAGCAATTCGGCCTTTTTTTTTGGTATGATCAACTAACGTTAAGGACTTCTTACTGAGTGAAGTAGCTACAAGTGTCACTGCTTAACAACAGTGGTCATGCTCATAACTCAAGCAGGTAGCTGGCTAATGCCAACTAGTGTTTCCCAGAATGTTTCTGTTTTTTTAAGACTGGACTTGTCGGGGCAGTTTTTCCACTCTGTGTCATCTTTGATGCGTGTCTGTCATTTCCAATGCCAAAATATCCAGATTCTGAGGAAGCTGTCAAACTAGCTTAGCAGGCTAGCCTCACCTCACTCACTCAGCTAGCTATATAAACTGCTAAAGTACTTTAGCCTGTTTACCCGAAGTTAGCTAGCTTAGAATAATCACCCCCCAATCAGACGGAACCAAACCCCCCAAAAAACAAAGTGGAACAGGCACACAACACTCATGTCATCATCACACACACAGACTAAACATACTGCCAAAATGACACACTATAACCAAACCGTCACAAATGTAGAGACACAGACCACTAAAAGGCATTAAGGGGAGTTTGTGTTAGCTTAGCCTAGCATACCATACCTGTAGGCTATTATAATAGTATACTAGTTGGGGGGACGCGCGAGCTTTTCGCTCGGCAAAACGAGTTACATTTAAAAAGGGACGCATTGTCGACTAGAATAGTCGTAGAATACTTTTGTTTAACTAAACATTAGTGTTATTGTTTGTGTCGAGTGAAAGGCTCGGTACGACGAAGAAGTAGAACAAACTGAGCCTTCAACTTGATACCAGTGTGTGACTATACGTGACGTCAAACTTTTGGGTACGTGTCTCTTCCAACAAGCAGCAGCAGGTAGAAACTATACAGATGACAACAGTTACATTTAAATAAAACTGCTATACTCACGCCTTATCAACCAACTCCCGAACCTTCCACATGTTCAGCATGTTGACTCTGTGAAGAGGGGCTTCTGTTCTCCTCTCCGCCTCGACGACTTAACTTATGGTTATCCCGATAATCCCTTTTGTAAACGCCAAGCAAACACCGACCGAGGGACGCAAACCTTGAACTCCACCAAAAGTAGAAAGTACTTCACCTCTTCTTCTCTCTCTCTCACTAGTGGTGGAGGAGGCGTGGCCATGGATGTGGGAGGTTCTGCGTTGGGTTTCGGCCGAAACGGAGCCCGTCTAGTAGAAGAGTTGCGACATTGAGGGGTCAGAAACTGAGCGCTGTTCATGCAGCCTGAATAGAGACAAACTGGAGTTTACTTGGAAATACATTATAAAGAGCTATTTTAAGCATGTGTGCAACATGTCAACTGTTTTAAATGTTTATGTTGTACTATTACTACAAAACGATCTATTAATATGCCTACAGGGATTTAAGATCATTAAAGCTGGGCTGTTGCCTAGTGAGTCCAATGCATTTCTGCCTACTTGCGGTCCAGGACTTGTCCCTATTTGTTGTCCCCATTCTCAATAGAAGTCTATGTATGTAGAAGAGCCGCCTTTAGACCGGATCCATGGAAGTGAACGGAGTTGTCAGAGCTCTGTCTATACCCTAGATGGCTCTGGATGGCTCTGGGCCTAAAACGTCATCGCAGAAAGCGCAAAGCAGCATGGGAGATGTATTTCTTTTTTTCACGTCAACTTTTCAAGTAAAGAACCACCAAGTTTCTTTCTGTTTGGCCGTAGGCACAGACCCACATCTGTAAGTAGTTTGTGCCAGAGACAACATGTCACATTTGTCACACATTGCGGGCTTGTAGATTGTCCACTTTTCAGATTGATTGATTGATTGATTGATTGATTGATTGATTGATTGATTGATTGATTGATTGATTGATTGAAAATTGTATTGTAACAGATTGCAGAACTAGTCCAAGGAAGGAAGGTTGGCCTACAGGTCAATGCAAAAACTGCTAAGAGGATTAAAAGCACTCAGACTTGTTTACCTCAGGGTCATCCATTTTCAATTCATCAAAACATTTAAAAGACATGATAACAATACACAGTTAGAAAAAAGGGAAAATGTGAACAGTATAGAAACTGGCCCCTCTAAATAGACTTTAGAGGGTCCAGTTTCGAATTGCAGACGCCCCTACTCTTTGAGAGGAGGCTAGGGATTCACATGTCTTAAAGGACCACTTCACCACTTTTCAACCTGCCTTCATATAATTGGTCCTCACTAATGTTCATGATAAAACAGCACAATTTTTTTCTACTCATTCTGTGTCTCATAGGAGGGCTGTGGGCAGTTCAGAAACCTTCCTCCATGCGCATCATCAATGGGGAATCCAATGCTAATAAAAACTGCAGGCTTTCTTTTCCTGAAAAGTTCCAATGCGAAAGTGGAAGCCATCGTTCTCATGATGATAGAAATATTTAAAAAAAATCAAAAAAATATTGTTTAAAAAAATATCTGTCTAGCGATGATGCACATGGAGGACAGTTTCTGAACCGCCCACAGCCCTCCTATGAGACACAGACCGAGTAGAAAAAAATAGTGGTATTTTATCATGAACATTAGTGAGGACCAATTATATGAAGGCAGGTTGAAAAGTGGTGAAGTGGTCCTTTAATGACTGTTGGTAGACGTTCCACATTTGTACAAGGGTTAGGGTTGCAGCAGGGATGGTATCAGTAGTAGTGACTGAGTGAGGTATAATGTTATTGAGGGCCCCTTAAATTACAATCACATTTTTAATTGCGTAC
>OOFJ01028872.1:0-12989 GCA_900323375.1 Benthosema glaciale
AACCAAACACATTTTTCGTGCTCGGACAGACCCAGCCAACCAGGGACAGACACACATGAACTCATCATTGCGTGCGTGCGTGCATGCGTGCGTGCATGCATGTGTGTTGGGCTGTGCAACAGTGATACTTGGTTGTGAAAACCAACCAAATGCTATTTCTAACTCGGACAGACCCAGGGACACAGCCAGCCAGGGACGCAGCCATCCTGAGACACACATAGCTGTCTATAGGAGTGGTTGCACTCAATAAAGTGACACCTTCATGTCTTAGTGGAAGAAAGTATGTACCATTGTTGTGTTTGCAGGATGTTTGCTTGTTTTTATACTCTTTATGGAGTTTGGAAAGCAGTGGCCTCACAAAATTCAAGCCCATTGGCTGGCTACATACCAAAATATTTGACTTGGAAGAATGAAGTCTTACCTCATTCAAGGGTGTTGTAAATTAGCAGTTGATGCGTCATGTAGGCTGTGTTGTAACTCTAACCTCTGGGGTCATTGCAAATAATTTGGAAAAAAATAAACTTTTTGAGTGGTGCCTAACCGCTCCATTACGTAGCAATGTGTGTATGCATGTCTGTCTTCGTGTCTGTCCCTGTGTCTGTATGTCCGAGTACGGAAAGCTGCAACATAGTAACTCCAGCCCCCCGGGACACTCAGTAGCCTTTGTGCTTGTACCAATCAATAATACAAAGCACACCCAATCATTACACCAAATAGTGTTTTTGTGAAATTAGACACTTTTGTGTGTAGATACGGAGAACACACTCATTAAAAGAGTGTAGGAATTGTGTACACATTCTGAGTTAAATTAACACAATATTTTGCTTTGCAGACAGTTTGAGGCACAGGGCTTTTCCATTCTCCCCCCGTGCAGGCCCATAAATTGTTCAACAAAGTATAGTTTATAGTCTGAAATATTCTATAGTCTATAGTCCAAGTTCAGCTCAACAAGTATGCAAACTGTGCATGAAGTCACCTCTTGCCTCTCTGCCATTCACCATGTCTGTGGTCTGTCATTTTCTTACAGGCTTTGTAACCATGGTGTATGTTGTGTTTGGTTCAGCACTGCAATAGTATCTTTTTCTTTCATTGCAATTATAAGTACAGCAGCATTACTTCATTTTGCCCTTATAATAGACATGTTTTTAACGTGTTTTAACCACTTAAACCCTGGCATCATAGGTGAACAATTTCTTCAAAAATATTCAGAAATTCTTTGAAAATGAACCTGTAGAATAGGTAGAGTAGGTAATATAAGAGTCATTGGAGTCACTGGAATTATAACCATATTGTGTCAGATACATATGCTTTATAAATAAAGTTTGAGTTGAGTTGAGTATAGTCACTTAATTGATACAGTCTGTGTGTGGAGTCCAAACTCAGGATCATGGTCAGAGCATCACATTCACAATCTGCCCCAGAAACTACATCTCCCAGGGTGCAAAAGAAAGATGGCTGCCGAGCTCGTTTGCCTGATCCAGAACACCTGAAAAGGCTGGTGTAGGAAAACCCTTTTTCTAATGTAGGAAAAAGGGTGATATTTTCCCTTTCTTTTTGCCAATGGGTACCCAGATCGCAGTCAGCCTGACAGCCTCCCATGCAGCTCCAACCTGGTTGGAAGAAAACAGATCTACAAGAAGGACTGCCTATGCTCCTTGATACTTTGGACCCCTGTGTAATCTTGTGTGCTGAAATCCCAAGTTATTACTCAGCTCTTGGAGCCTGTAACCTGGCCTGTACCCAAGATCTTTATGTAATAAATACACTTTTGTTTACTCTCTAATATACACGTACATCTCCTTAGTCTGGGTTTTGCATCTGGGTTCACTGCAATGTCAAGGTTCAAGGTTGGACTTTATTGTTACATCTTGTGTACATGCACGCACATAAGAGTAAAACATATTTTTGTTTGGCTTCCTTACAGACAATGCAGCGGCATAGATGGCATAACATTCAAAACAACTAAAACACAGCAAGGCACGCACAGCAAACAAAGGGACAGAATAAAGAGTGCAATAAAGAGCAAGTAGCGAGTATAGAGAAATAGTAACATGTGCATGTTTTCCCTGCCGTAGCAAAGTACGGTAAACCTTTTTTGTGAACAGCTTCACAGTAGGTTGTGTTCCATATATACAAATCAGTTTAGTTTAAGAAGGTGCAAATTCAGGCTAAGTTCCATGTATACAATAACATTTGTTTAGAAAGGTGCAATTTGAGCATCATAGTGCTGAATTAGTTACTTTTTGTGAGAAACCCTTGAGTGACAAAGTAGGGCATTAATTTAAACAGTAAAAATATGGAGGTAAAGAGTTTTTCTCCTTAGCAGACTACTGTTGAACTGACAAATATATATTTGCTGCACCACTGTCTGTCCTATTAACAGTTGCATGACTGCTGTCTCACAGCTGTGGGGTCCTACTGTAACAGGCAGCAGTACTGGAATGTTCCCATGCAGATCCCCTATTCACACACACAGTACATGCAATACAGGGTGGAAGCCCAAAAGCACACCCAGACATTACATGGAAATTCCAGTATTGGGGTGTGGAAATCAGGATCTTTTCTGACATTGTTATATCAAATCCATGTAATGGAACTGTACTGAAGGTCCCCCCCTCTTCTGTTTTCTCTGAGCACATACTGGGAATTAATTTGTTGATGAAGCCAAGTAGTCCAGAATCATGCTCCATGTTTCTTTTCTCATTTTATGTGCAGGGTTTATATGCATTTCTATTTCCATCTGTAATTCTAAGTTGAACAGTCAAATATTTGCCGTCTAGAGGCTGTTTTCGTTGCCATGTTGGGCAGATGCCCTGCTTGACAATGAAACAGCCCATTGAGAGTTGCCCATTTGGCCACTACTGAAAAGACCAGGATTGGAGACCTCCTTGGATACCGGATACCAGTGCACTGGACTGGTGGTGATTGCCATTGTTCCTGTCCCTACACTGGCCCCATCTTTATGAAAAGCAGAAAGACTGGAAGTTATCCCAGAAACTAGAAATAACATCAAACAAGAAGAGAGATGTACAAAATATGGATTGCTCTTATAATGTGACGTTTCTACAAAAAACAAAACAAAATTAAATGTATGTGGTCTCCGGGGCTACAACACAAATAAATAAATAAACAACACTGACTTTTTCTGGAAGTTAAAATCAATCAGACAGGGCAAAGCACATTTTCCTGACTCTGCAGATTCAAGGCTGACCCCTGATCTGGGTGATGGTCATCTGTTTCTTGCTGACAGTGTTCCAAAGCAGACCACAAATGTCCTGATAACAGCTTATCCGGAATAGAGGTTTTACAGCTAGGGGGGCTTCTCCATAGACACAGCTTGCCTGTTTGTTTGACAAACATAATGGTCCAAGCCCCGATGTCTCTTGGTGTTTAACATCTTTCTGACTTTCTCTGAGGAAAAGGAAGTGTTTGGATCTCTGCTTATTATCTACTAGAACAAAATGGAATGCGCATGCTGTCATGCTGGAGGAGTTTTCCAACTTCCAAGTCCAAGATAAGGAGTTCATGACTTTCTCAACGTCCTGGTTGAGGTAACGGGCCAAAATAAGCAAAGGTCCGGGGGACCCCTAGTGGTTCTTGAGAGAGTTCCAGGGGGTCCCCAGCTGAATGATAATTAGGAACCAAATGGACCATTATGGGTCTGTCTGTAACTCAGAGAATGTACAAATGTAACCAAATGTGTCCATTTGGTTACATTTGCACTCTCAGTGTTAAATTAACTTTGATTTTACAATATACATTGGGATCCCATGCAGACACTAGTGTCCTCTCTCTCATCAGTAATCTCCTCACGCGTGACGTCACTCAGCCTGTCTCCGAAGCGCGTCTCCGAAGGGGCGCAGCGCCGCGCACACAGTCTGCTGTGGACTAGCTGGCGTTCGCAGTGCATCCCCCGGACGCAACATCCCTGTCTGTCTGTCGCTGCAGTGGCTCAACTTTCCTTAATACACCCACTATAACTTCGGGACCACTGGGAAATCGAAACAATGGGTAAGTTTTCCAATATTCGAACGGTTTGATTAGGCAAACAACACGCGACACTTCCCATCCTACTTTACTTTTTTTAGGGGGGGGACAGCAGTCCCTGTCCGGCTGTCCCTGTATCATCTTGACAAGTAACGGTTTCCTAAATTATCGTCGGCTACAGTACTATTATAGGTTAGTAGCTCGGCAACTACAATGGATATAAAGTATATTTACCTGACCCGGTTTCTATACGTGAATCAGCATTAGGCGTGTAGTGTAGGCTAGTGGGGCAACTTGTGGAAAAGCGATTAGAGAGATAAGTCTTTAAAGGATTTCCCTACAGACGCCGTAACTCTGCATAGATAGAGCTCTGTGGGGAGAGGGAGGCTACCTCACTGTCTCACTCTCTCCCAAAGCGCTTTTAGAATGTTGGCTGTTGTTGTTGAGTTGGCTGCACATTTATTATCAACATGAATACCGTGTAAGGCATTTAATCAGAGGATGATTTAATTAAATCTCTCTTTGACACTGATGATGTCTGTGTTCATAGATAGTATCAACTGTCAAAATATTCCACTGTCGAAATGTCATTGCAAAAGTTCGACTTGTTTAATTTTTTGGGGGAAATAATCAAGAAAGTGCAACTGCAAAAGAATTAAATGTAGTCTGATGCTCCAACATAGCATATAGCATGGCCTACTGCTATAGTGTTAATTGTCACAGAGAAGCGAGGCTGAACTAGGAGAGTTGTAATGGGAGTTATATGTTTCTCTGACTCAGTCTCAAGTGTTGCAGGCCATCTGTGTTCCCACCCTGGGGATGCTGCTTGGGAGGAGTGTACGTTGTTCATGCCATGGATGTTTAGTAACTTCTTGAAGGCAGGCTCCTACTGATGTGAGGCTTTGGGACATTAACAGGCTGTTTAGACCAGATGGAATAGTAAGGAGGGTGAGCATTCAGCTCTGAGCTTTCACTCCCCAAATGTTCTCATTTAGGCTACTCTTCTGTGGATATTTCATTGTCAACGCGTTTAGGGAACATTATTCGCTGTGCAAACTAATTTCACATGTTGAGTCTCTTTTCTCTCTTGAGTACGCTTTGCTTATTTGTGTGTAAGCGTGTTTACAATGGTGCAGCAACTGAGTCTTATATGCTTAATTTATACCCCATCACAGGATGGTGTTGCTTGCTGCAAAGATGAGATACTTTCGGCAAGCGGCACTGTTGTACTACAGAGTATAAATGAAGGTGGAACACTGGCAGAGTGAGAATGTGAATCAGTGCTCATTAATTCATTTCTGGAGCGTTCACAGTGGTGTCTTTGTGCTTCTAATTTGGAGCCGCTCCTTTGTATGACTCCAGTGCCTCTTAATGTAGGGAGAACTTCACTGAATTGCAAGTTTCAGAGTTTTAGACACAATGTGAACTAATTCCCTGCAGGCCCTCATTCACAGTCTCATGGCGGATATTGCCCTGCATGGCAAATGACCATTGTGTATTGTTCACTAGCTAAGACTCCCTTCATATTCAAATAGTTTCTGTAAGACTTTTGAAACAACAGCTTACCTTGGTCTACTCTGGGTGGAATGACTTGTCTTAGACACTTTATCCTTTTAGGTCTGCCTTTGAGATTAATTATGAGTTGTAAGCCCTTTGCAAAGAATGTTCCTCACCTCTGTTTTATTAACCCTCTCTACGCAATAAAACAGACCTGGGTTTCACTCTTTTTTTCCCTCTACACCAAACGTCTTTGTCAAATATAGCCGACCAAGATCTGCTATTTTCTGCAAATGTTCCCCCCAGAATAGGGATGCTGCTGGGTCTCAAATGGTTAATATCATGCATGTATTGCAGTTGCCTGTTAGCCTACGTTGAAAGTCTAACATTTGGCTAATTTATATTTTGTCATACAACTGTGACACGGTTGTTGACAGAAAATGCAGGCCTAGCTATTATGTGAAGCTGCGTGGGTGGAATGGTTCTGCCCACCAAAATAAACAGGATGTCAAAGCTGCTTGAATTTGTGGAATTGGAACTGGAAAATTGAAGATGTCCCTTGGAGGTTATAACTTTATCAAGTGCCTGACTTATTGGCTTCATGGTGACTTTCAACTTAGAGAGAGGTCACACAGTTTGTACTCTATTCTTTTGGTGAATAGTTCAACAGTGCTTTGGCTTGTGCCTGGGATGTGGGAGGATAACTGGGCTGCAGTCTGGTGCACTCAAGGTGGTTCTTAACTCAGAGATACAGCATAGGGTGTCATTTTACCCCCATATCATGTTAAGTTTTTAGTCTTTCTACTCTGGCAATAATTTACACACGTAAACAGTCTGTGGTCACTAGACTTCTGTGATAGCTAGTGCAGTGGGCTTGTGGGTCTATCTAGACAAGTAGGCATCTTGTCTTTTGTCCAGATACTCATAGTGTCTCTTTCAGAAATATCATCACCATACTCATACTCACTTGAGTGAAAGAAACTAGCCTACATTTTGCATAGTACAAATGAGTGCAAGCTGCTATAGTATAGCATATTGGTCCATAGAGAATTAGAATTTAAGAAGGCTATTTATCATTTAGAAGTTCTGCGAAGGGCAGGTTGGGAAGGTTTAGCAGCCTGTCAAATTATGTTTTCTTTTTTAAATGGCTACAATTTCATTATGCTAATTAACATTAAGGACTGTCTTGTGACTGGAGGTGAATACTAATCAAATACAGCAAATTATGGACTTGACTGAACAGTGCCTCTGTTCCTCTTAGAATCAGTTGCTTGGTAGCCAAAAGAAAAAAGAAAGGGAAAGGAATTACTTTTCCTCATGGAAACTCTTGAACCCTCTCCTTGAAAATACTTCCACCAATGTTTATAGCCAGTTTTCTACGAAGCAAGTTCTCTATTTACTGCGGTCATTCTCTGGAAAGGGTGATTACCAAGCAGCCTGTCACCACAAGTAAAGGCAGGCGACATCTATTATATATACACATATTGTACCTTTGTTTTTCAGTATCTTTTATTTCTTTATTTTTAATTACTTTTATTAATTAATGAATCACTTCCCTGACAGACTGACTTTGCTAGCATGTGGCGGCTATGTTGTCATGGCCTAGCACTAAGGCTGGTGATGATTGTCTTGATTGTGTGAAGCTGACAACGTATTCATTGGAAACTAAAAAGGGCCTGCTCATGGAATGCAGCTAAACTTCCTTCCATCATTCGTCACAGACATTCACAGAGGAGTCAGCCAGTCCATTTGTTAAAGTAATACACATTAGAGTGATTATGACAAAAGCATCTGGGAAAACACTGTGGCGTGTGGAGCACCTTGTTCTTCTTCTTACCTAACTGTGCAGCATATGCCCGCCGCGTGCCACCGTCAGAACAAGCATGTCTGGAAAGTGTCTGATTATACTGTTACTGGTGACACGCAGCGGGTAGAATGCACATAACGTGACCTTGCATCCTGAGTCTGTGCATAGAGGAAAGACCTAAGGTTGTGAGCGCAGTGCCATGCCAAATGGAGGGATGTTTTCGCTCTCCGAACCAACAGCTTGTCAGGCGATGCCTGAACAATAACACAGTGAGATAATGTTTCGCCGGCTTTGAGTTGACTCAAGGTGATCTCAGTTTATAGAGGCCATGTGGCAGAGCAGTGCAGCTGTTCCCCAGAGATGTGCATGCATGAGGAGGGACAGAGGGAGGCAGTATTACGAATTAATCTGGAGAGGTACTCTTGTCTGGAGGATGTAAACACACGCTCACACAAAAAGATTGCAGTTTTGTTTTGATTGTTGCTTTCTGTCCTGTTCAAAGTATTTTGTCTGGCATATCCAATTGAATCCCCCAACTCAGTATTTAATTTGACCTGTTTTGTCCAAATGTCTGGACTAGGGGGATCACCACAGAGTTCAGATCTTGGTCATGACGTCATTGGCGACCAAAGTATAGGTTTTCCTATTACACCTGACCTGATGTTTTGTTAATTGGCAAGCATACAATAACATTGATACTTTCTAATTGACTATTTTCCATGGGTTTTGCAGTCATTAGATATACTAAACGTCAACACTAATGAAGTAGTTGCTGTCATAATTTAATGATTTCTGGGCTTTTTTCCATATGGCAGAGGATCTAACTGAGCATCTTTGGCAAATAATGTGCTGGAAGAGGCCCATGCCAGAGAAAAATCTTTGTTGTACCAAAATCAGACCACTCAACCAACCTCTGTCACCTCACACAGTCCTCACTGCCGCACTTTATCGTTCAAATCTCATTTATTCGCTCTCTCTTCTGTTGTTTTAGTCTTGGCTTCCTTGAAATCTTGAAAGTTTTCATCTCTTTCTCTCTCTCCCTCAGTTTATGGTATCTGATAACAAAGCTGGTGATTGTGTATTGTGATATGAAATGATAAAAGATGTTTCACCAGTGGTGATGCCATGCTCGAGAATACTCCCAGATCATCAGTCTTTTATTAACCACATTAATTCATTAAACCATGTGTGTTTTCTAATTTTCAAATACCTCCAATTGCATTTCAAAGAATAAGAATAAGAATAATTATCTTTTTAGAATTTGTTTTATTTTATTTCCAAAAGTAGCAGATCTACAAGCTCTGCATTTTTGTTTGCTACTCGTTGTAGATCAATTATAGCGCTTAAGTGGTTAAGAGCCTGTTCATTGTAGCAGCGTGGAGGAGGAGGAGGGCGAATGGAGGGTTGGGGTGGGGCAGTGGTGGGTGAGGTTCAACAGCCTTAACCCCTAGATCTCACCCTTGTTAGAGCGATGACGCTCGGCCTATATGGCGGAAACAGGATGACATTTAATAAACTAAAAATTCTCCCGACATGCAAATGAGTGCAGGGCTTCCGATATGCCGGGAGCCGAATACATATCCTGTATAATATATGCTAATTATACAATCTGGCCATTTATTTATATTCAAGCCTACAGAAAAGGCATTGTATAAAAGTGGCGGACCAATGTTGGACCAACTTTTAGTCCTCATTTCCAAAGTTTGCACTTTGCAGTGTCTTTTTTTTTTTTTTCCACTCTTACAGGACATGTTGGTATATTGCTGGCTGTGTCGACTGAATAGGTGATATTTGTCAGTGGAACAACAATGTGTATCAGAGGTTTTGTTCAGAAAAGAATGATTGTTCCAGAAGGTCTGCTAGCAGAGAGACACAGACCTGCTGCTGATGGGCATTCACTCACCCACTGACCAGGCATTATACCCCTATTGCATGAACAGCCACTGCCTAAATCCAATTATACCAACCTGAAAAGACACATTTTCCATAGACAGAAACACAATATATGTGTTATATACCCTGGTCATATCACATGAGGGAACACATTGATGAAATGTTAATCAATAACCTTTTGTCCCATATCGACCTACTTGCTATATGCCACTGCTTACCCAAGCCAGCCTTGGGTAAGCACATAAAGCAAAGCAATAGATTGCAGTATAATGGATGTGGAAGTGACTGTGTTTCAAGGTCAGAAGTGGTCGGTTGATGTGATTGGTCCATTTGAATCCAGACAGACAGACAGACAGACAGACAGACAGACTATGTACGTAGATGGCAATATAATAGTTAACTTTAAAGTTAAAGTTAACTGGTTCCATTACCTGCTGAATGTGCTGATAGATCAACCTGTAGGTGCAACTACAGACGACCCTGCCTGGGTCCCACCCAGGTCTATTGTGTGTTGTAGATTCTAACTCCAGTTTCCACGATGGTGGGCAGAAACGTAACCATTACCTCCACCACTGTGCCACATGGACAAGACTAGGTGATTATTTTGTTAATGATATCTTACTAAAGGTGTAATTTTTCATGACGTTTTCCTTAGGGTATTTCAAATTGTCATTGTTCTCCATGTGTTACGAGGATAAGTATTTAGGAACTGAAGGCATCTGACTGCATTTTTGATGATATGGCATAGGAGAGTAGATAACCTTCACTAAGTGAGGAGAGAAATTGTTGTGTTTGCCAGCTAATCTGCTGCAAGGTCATCTTTAGGGAGTGGGAGAGCACTCTCTCAGAATACGCTGCTTTTGAACTGTGGGAGTGCAGTGGTGGAAGACTGTTAAAAAGGGGAGACTGTAGGATTGAGTTGTTGGCAGTGTGCCCATGGAGCACATTCAACCCTCCACAGATAGCTCTTTGTCCTCGTCTCTTTTGCGCAGCTGCTAAACAACCGTAAGACAAAAGCATCTGGGGCGCCCCGTCACACCAATAAGAAGTGTTCACCATATGAAGAGCTGAGCTGAGCCCAACAGCTTCGGTCCATTTGCACGCAGCCAAGGACTACGTGTCGAGATGTATTGCAGACTTTAAAAAAATAAAACGTGAACCCGTGTAACCCTCTTACTTCCCCCTTGCCTCCTCGGGGCTCTGTGAAAAGAATCATTTTACTGATTTGGTGTACGTCCTTAGCAGCTGTAGTAGTAGTTGTGTTTAAAAGAGAGAGAGAGAGAGAGAGAGAGAGAGAGAGAGAGAGAGAGAGCTCATAAGAAAGAACTAGAAATAAGCTAAACAGAGCTGTTAGTGTCAAGTAAACCAGACCACCACCACCATCAACAACAACACTATGAATTCCTGCTCCACAACGGCCTCCATTCTTCAGAAGGAACAGCTGTAAAAATGAAAGACACTACTCACATCTCGGAAATCCTAATACTGTATACACCTACAGTAAGATATTTAAAGACTTTTTGTGACAACAGGGTCACAAAGGCCCATCTTATGTGCTTACAATGAACATTTGTTCCTTTAGCGCATCTGACAACAGTGCAGCTCGCCTTGGATGTTGCGTAACATGCACATGATGCTTCCTTAGTCATATTGTGGGGACAGTGCTGCATCTGACATCCTGTAACTTGTTTCGAGAGGGCAATGACCTTGTTGGACTCGCTGTCCAGGAATCATCGTTTCTTTTCAGCAAGGCTTCCAGGCAAGACTCGAATTCTCCACTTATCATGCTTCAGAGAATGCGTTGATAGGCATGAAAAGGCGCTTCTGTCAAGCAGATGAAAATCTGGAATGGCCGATTATTTTTTCCCGGATAAAAGCGACAGCTGCAGGAAAGCCAATAGCCGGGGGAGGGTGTCAGTGGGGAGCGTTCGGTTCACAGACGTTCCGGAAACGGGGTGAAAATGTGTGCGCCTAATTTGCTTGTTCATTAAGTTATTAAATGAACTTTGAGCACTTCAAGGCCACATAAAGATCTGTCTTCTCAGGGCAATAATGAGTTAAATTAATGTCGCCGCCACACCTGTTGTTGCAGCATTACAGGCTCTCGTGTCACTTACGGTTGCATTACAGAGGAAATGAGAAGTAAAAAATATTGCAGGGCAAGAGGAGGGGGGGGGGGGTATCTAGACCAAGAGCTCTGAACCAAGAGTTAATTAACCAAATAACGCACAGGAACCCACCAAAAAGGTGTATGGTCAGTGAGAACAGCTACTCTCATTGACAACATGGAACGTCTGTGCGATTATGCTTGCGCATCCTTTTGGATTGGTGCTTAAGTGGTGAAAATAAACTAGGAAGAGCGGGGGGATGTTTGAAATGTTCTGTTATGCAGCTTGATCCCATTATTACTACGCAAAGACCAGGGGAGAGTGGTTGTACAATATCATATCTGCACCACCACGGAGAGGTCTCGTAAGTCATCTTAGCTTTTGACCTCCACGCTATGAGAAACTAATGCCGTAATACACAATAGAGGGGCCACCGCTGAGGATGGGAAAGAAGGACGTTGGTGAAGGAGGTTGAACATCTGGAGGAGCACGGAGCTTTGGAACAATAAAAAAAAGCTTTGTAGAACTAGACTGTCAACGGTGCACCTTAGTAACCAGATACACATGAAATATACGAGTAAGTGTTTCTTTACCAAATGCCATGCTCAAGCTTCCTGCATGTTGTTGGTGTATGCATAACAAATTTTGCATGGATGCTAATTTAACTGATGCTAATTTAACTGAAAGTGTGCAAATTGGCCTGTATTAAGGGTGAATGTATTGGACTATAGAGTCACCACTGAGCATGACTGTGTACTTAGTTTTTACAGTATAGACTTATATCAAGAAAGTAACGATGACCCAGCTCTCACAGGTCAGCCATGGACTGTCCTCTACCAACACAGTGAAATCCTCTGTAGATCATTTCTCCATTTGTAACCATTTGGACATCTGCAGAGTTAAATTCTCACGGAGGAGTTTGCCGTCTACCAATTAGCAATTAAGTCCCATCTCTTTCTGGTACCACTCATTGTGCCCCTGCAACGTTCATGTTCCACTGGAAACACTCTCACAAGCAGTGTTGGGCATGGCAATATTATTACTAGGGTAATATGTTACTTATTACTTATTACTTTAGCCCCATCCGCAAAAAAAGGGATCCTATAACAACACAATCTGTTTAGTCCGTTTCTTTTTTGAACTGAATCCAATTCTGAATCTGAAAAAAACATTTGGAGTCACCAATCAGCCAAAAATGCTATAAAATAAAGCATCAATCTCTCTTGACCTTTTAAATGAAATGGTAGCCAACAAATCCCAAGAATCCAAAGTAATATGTGCTATTTCTTTTTTTACAAAGTAATATGGTATAATATTACTGTTTTGGCAGAGTAATACCTTACTTTGCCCGTTACTGGGTAAAGTAATAATGTTACAGCACTAGTAACTAGTTACTGCCCAACACTGCTCACAAGGGTCCGTCACATCAGTTGGTTCCTACAACAACATGGCTCCCACTCCCACCGTGACCTTCTGGACTGCAGGGGTGGAAACGTCAGGTTCAGGATCCAGCCGTGTTCTTCTCTGGACCCCGCTGGGCGGCGGAGGAGTGACCCTCGGCAGGACAATGGCATTAAAGCGATCCATGTTGTTCGGCTGTTGTAGTGGTGATGGTGAATCCTGACGCGGCTGGCTGGTGGTGGTGATGGGGAGGGGGACCAGGTCTGTTGAGAACCCTGGCTAAGCTGAATGAAGAA
>OOFJ01028877.1:0-12822 GCA_900323375.1 Benthosema glaciale
GTGTGTGTGGGGGTGTTGCATACAGCACAGTGCTCCAGTTCTCAGTGCAGGGCCCTGATGGGCCAATCCCTGGCTCTAAGCTGTCCAGGATTCTGCGGAGCCAGCTGTTGAGGGAGAAGACAGAATACCTGCTGTTCAGAGTCCTCAGGGTCGACACAGTCTGTGAGATATAACACTTCATATCCTATCATATCCTATGGAATTAATTGATCCTATGACATCCCATAAACTGATCCTCTAGCTGTCTAGCAGCTGTATGTATAGGGCGATGCCATAACCTCCTAGTATTAATGACAACTAGTCATCCAAATAAAAATGTTATCTTGTGATTTGTCGTGTCCATATGACGTCAGTGTGCTTGCGACGCTGTTCTGGGCATGGCCAGTGCGACCCAATCACCAAGGAGTGTGTCTGTGACCCCTTCTGGACCGAAAACCTCATCCGCCTTTTCCTTGGAGACGGAGAGAGCAACTGTGGTAATGTTGTTGTTGACCAGTGGTGGAAGAACTACTCTGATTTGTGAACTTGTAGATCAGCAATGTTGTGAGTAGACCGCTTTCAAATTGCCTTTACAACTAGAAAGGTTGTGAACAAATGAATAAAATAAGTGATATGTAGCTTGCAGAGTTAGTTCAGTCAGATATACTCGAGGGGCTCATTCAGTGTTATGTAAGATCAGCTGACCAAATGGGTGGGGTATTTAAGCTCACCTCTGTCTGGATTCTTCCTGCGTTCCTTCCTCCTATGCGTTCCTGGTGTTTCTAATTCTGTTCCCCATGGGCGGGGGTTGTTATCGTATACTGTATCTATCTCCCTGATCTTAAAGATGGAGTGCCATGATTTTTTAACTTTTTCTGTTTTGCATGTGTCTATGGAGTTAACATTACCCTAATACACCCCCAGCTGTGGTTATAATATTCAAATATGTGTTCCCTGTGTAGTATTTTTGGTTTCTTCCTGAAAGCTGCAAGCCTTTGAGTCAAAAGGCCCAATCGAAATAACATCATTTTAGTGACATCACAACCCGTAACCCCTCCCACAATATCATACAAGAACAGCTGTGGGGAAGGCTTAAGTTTAGGTGGGCGGTGCTAAGGTGAATGCATACCTAATGAACTGGTGGGTGTGGCCACATAAAAACATAATTTTAACACTTTATATACACTTTTTTGAAATAAATATTCCTCCTAGTATAATCATAGTACCTGATGATCATGTTTTAGGAGGGAACTCCATCTTTAATGGTTAATGATGGTTGTATATTGTGCCGAGCATGGAATAAAATGTAGCAGAGCCCAACGCCAAGATAAAATGTTATATGCACACTTGTATTCTCATCCTATATAATAAATATTTGTTCAATCTATTTGTGAGTTATTTGACTGAAATAACAATCAAATAAAGTTTGCCTACATTTATTATTCAGCACAGTTCTAAACTCTGCAGTTTGTCTGTGTTTGTCTTCCTAGAGTGGAGAGTGCTTTATGTCATTCTCTCCAGCTTCATGGTGATGGTCTTTGTTCTGTCAGCCACCTGGACCATGATCTGCTGCTGCAAGAGGTGACCACACATAATAACACTGTAATTGTTTCTTTTCTTCTGATATACTGCTACTATATACGATTTACAGTGCCTTACACTTGCTGCCATGCACCTCTTAAGCAAACAAGACTTTTACACAAGCCATAACATTTCAATGTAAATATTGTTCACCGCTTAGGAGGCGGCGAACCAAGGTGAGGAAGAAAACTAAATACACCATCCTGGACAACATGGACGAGCAGGAGAGGGTGGAACTCAGGCCCAAATACAGTGAGTCTGAAGCTTAATGTGTATGCATTGATCTGTGGCTCTGGACAACCTTTCTTCAACCATATGTTAATAGTCTTGACTATTCAGGTATTAGCAATCAAACCTACACTGTGATGAGATTTCAATGTCAGGCTCTTTTCACAAAGACCAGAAAGTGTTCAGTTGAAACTGTAAAATTGTATTCATATTTTGCCAACTCAGCTTATGTGATAAAATGATGATTTATCATATGATAAAATTATATCGGGCTGCGATTTGTACTTTATTGATGCTTGACCTGTCCATTTTATTTCTGGTGGTTGGAATCTGAACGGTATCCTGACTGACATGGTCTTGCTGTCATCTCTTATTTCTCTGTAGGTATCAAACATCGGAGCACAGAGCACAACTCCAGTCTGATGATGTCTGAGTCTGAGCTGGACAGTGATCAGGACACTATCTTCAGCCGGGACCGACCCATCCGTAGCAGAAACAGATCCCATGCCCATGCCACCCGCAACGGGAATGCTTTTGGCTGACAGGTGGAACAAGACGTATAAGATAAGAAGAGGAAAAAATTACTTGTACAACTTCAGGGAGTTAAACTAATTTTTTACAAGACCCTGGAAGTGGCAATGATTGTGTGTAACTGTAATACATGGCAGGTCACTGCTTCCTGGACTGAAGTCTCTGGGAATCGGAGATGATCCAAGTAAAGTTTGGATTGTGCAAAGCGGCACAAAGGAGGGTCAGATACAGGTCCAATGAAAATGGATTTACCTCAAACATGGATACCAAGAATGAAAATGTAAATACACTGGGCTCCATTTTCGTCGCCCGCTAAACCCCTTATCCCTAACTTTTTTGCCTTTTTTACTATTTTGAAAAACATCTTTGGATAGTTCAACTAGCCAATCTACATTGACATGTTGCAAGCTTGTAGACTGGCCATTTAACTATTCAAAAATGTTTTTCAAAATAGTAAAAGAAAATAAAGCAAAAAAGCGGGCAACGAAAATGGAGCCCACTGTCTCATAAACTAAACCAGCTGCAGAGAATATTTCTCAATATTTCAGTTGATTCAAATGAAATTACACCAGACCTACAGTATGCGTGTACTGCAGATACACAGAGAAAAAAAAGGACTGTCTTGGAAGAGAGCAATGCCCTCCGATATGGATAAATTAACAGTAAATAAGTCATGTCTTTTCAAATGTTTTAGAGACCACAGGGATTAGATTTATCAAGCTTCCCGCAGTAGGGCTAACTTGTTAACCATGGTAAGAAATGAGCTGCCATTCTCATATGATCTGAAAGACAAGTTCATGAACCATGCATGGAATAACACGTACAAACAAAGTCACGCAAAGCAGTTGCTAATGGTTTGCATTGATTTGATTGTGTACAACAGACCACTTTTCAGATAATATAATGTAATGCATTACACCAGACAAATATATTGCTGTTAATATGGCAATTTGTGCAACAAATTTAAAGCTTGATATTAAATTCAATACTTGCTACTTTCAGTATCACAAACATACTGTAATTGAGACATTAATAATAATATTGTCATTGTTTAACAGCATACACGTAAGCATGCATTTTCCCTAGTTTTGCATCGTTTCATTACACAGCAAACAGTCAAAATCATTGAACAATATACTGTAAATATGGATGAATAATGCAAACACATCCAATTTTTGACTGCTGATAATTGACTATTAAATTATCATTCAAATGAACAAGATCAACACAGTGCAGGAGTACTGGCTAGTTTTAGTAGTTAGTAGGCCTATCTTATGCTCATGCAATATGTTTTTCATGCTACATTCATGCTAGTTATTTTTAACAATCTTTTTCGTTTGTTGCATGAGTGCTGAGCATAATTATTTGTGAGACATATTTAGCAAAGAAAATATGTTTCAAAACCCTGTTAATATAGCAAACTCGTATCGTCATACCATTTCACACATCAAAGAACAGCTAAAAAAGAACAGCCTCAAGAACAGCTAAACAACTTATTTACTTCAAGATTAATATATTTCTTTGTGCTGGCAATGTTTGGAAATACTGAAGTGAAGCGGATCTGTATTTTGAGTTGATGTTTGAAATGACCATAATACTATAATAAATTGTGCCTAGGGGTATATGCTTGTAAATTGTAATTTGTTTATACATCATCTGGCTCAATTTAATTTGCATTCTGGAATCACAATGCTGAAATGAAGCCAGAAGGTCACAAAGATTTGGTCCCCCCCCTGAAGACCCTATACTGGAGTCTAGATCCATGGTCAAAGCCTGTTAACCCTGGTCACAGGCCCAGTTAACATTTACATGCCCAAGGCCCTTCCTTTCCGTGTCACCCCCTTGCTGTTCATCTAATTTGGAAATAGTACTGGGTAGACATTTTAAGCTTGCTCACTCAATAAACACAATTGTTAGCTAGGGCTTTTATATTCAAACATTTTTATGAAAATCATCAATAATTTAACAATTTATTCACAGAATATACATATTTATGGAATGTTCAAACATGTGCTCAAAATTCTATTAACATTTCACAAATGTAACACCAGCCAGGTTCATGGCGATCTGCTCATTCAATTTTGCAATATTTTCTTATATACTGGATGAACATCTTTGTTACAAAAAGAGGACCACTGTGGTAGTCATCATCAGTATCATAACCTTTATTTAAACTCAGAGTACAATTCGGGGGCAGGCCCTCGTTTTAAATGTAGCCGAGATACAAAACACAAAATCAACAATATACATTTAAATACAGCAATATCAAATACTGTATATGAGTCGGGAGACAGAAAGTACTCAAACCTAAAGAACTATAACAGATAGACCAAAAAATAATTCAAACGGTTACATTGTTGAACAAAGTTCTAGAAATTTCCCTGAATTGACCCAAGGATCAAATGCTCGGTCGGACCCACGGATGTCCAGAACCGGCACAAGCGGCTTTCTGCGGCATCTGGACAGGGTCCATATATGGAGCTGGCCTGTTCTGACATCACAACACTCCATATTTGGGCATGCCTGACACAGACCTGCATATATAGGAATAAAGGGACAGAGACAGATACAGAAATATCCATATATGGGCATAGAAGGGCCACAGACAGATGGGTGGAACGGGTACTTTGACACGGGTACAATGGGTATTACATAGTCGGGTGGGGCATGGATCTCCAACCTCCATTATTACCGACTCGGTGCTTTACAGCCGGACACTGGTCTAGTAAATGTAAATTACATACGTTTTAGCCTTTGCATACGCCTGTAAGGTCGTTGAGGCTAGTACTTCAAGGTTGTACTTTGTTCTTACATCTTGTGTACAGGTACATAAGAGTAAAACTTATTTTTGTTTGGCTTCCTTCAGACAATGCAGCAGCATAGATAGCGTAACATTCAAAACATAAGAGCTAGAGCTATGGTTATAGGCTTATAGCAAGAACTACAGCAAGTACTACGGGCCAAGATGGAGTCTGAAGAGGTGACATTTCAGACTATAGCAGAATATTGGGAATGGGAAGTTCATTCCATTGTTTTGGGGCCAGAAGGGAGAAGAAAAATGTAACCGTTTCTGTTGAGGTACTTGACTGTCTATAATATTATAAAATTGAATAAAACAAAGTTGAATATCAAGATGAAGACGGGGGCACGGTGGCACAGTGGTAGTGCTGTCGCCTCACAGCTAGAAGGTCCTGGGTTCGATTCCCACCAGGGACGCTGTGGGTGCTGGCGGCGATGGACACATCTTGTAGATGTGAGTGAGTAGACTATACCCTGCTAGCAGCAGACTTGATGGATGTCACAGATGAAAGAAGCCTGATGTGACTACATGGAGTGTCATGACTATTAACACAATAATTCCTCTCTCCCCCTGTGGACAGACCTGGTATTTGAGGCCTGCCGTCATGTGGTTGACCACAGTCCTGACCACAGGCAGAGCATTTGACAAGGTGTTGGAGAACATCCGTCTGCCTCTCATAAGTCCCTCCCACACTGTTGAGTGCCTAGGGGGATGTGGTGAAAGAACACCACATCCAGAGACGTTCATCTCTGAGCCCAAAACCTACCAGAGGCTTCTGAGACTGAGCATCTCCTGTCCTACCGTAACACAGCACACAGGTGCCCTGCCTTCACTGCCCTGCATCCAGTCCTACACACACACAACACCAGAAAGAGCCCCACTGATCTCACTGAACCCAGTTTCAGCACAAAAGATTGTTCTACTGCTATGCCAGAATGTGGAATGCTCTACCAACAGCCATATAATAAAGTGTGACTCCTTACCTTCCCTCAAAACCTTTTAGCATTTTGTATAAATCTGTGCCACTGTTGTTTTTACAAACAGTTAATAATGTATTCAATCAATCGATACGACAAACAACTTAACTTGAACTCCCATTGACATTGTTAGCATTTTTTTTAATCAAGAACAATCCTTTAACATTGGTATTGATGAGGAGACAGTTTTTGTAAAGATTCAATGCGTCAGCCCTCCGATGCACATGTACTTGATATCCAAGTACTCGTCTATGCCGTATTTGGAGCCCTCGCGACCCAAACCAGACTGTTTTACCCCACCAAAGGAGGCCTCAGAGGTGGAGATGATGCCCTCGTTGACTCCCACCATGCCTACTTCCAGTGCCTCCGTCACCCGCCAGATCTGACTGATATCCTGGGAATAGAAGTAACCTGAGAGGAAAGAAACACTGATGTCAGGGCTCCAGACATATGGGTTTGCTGTCACTCATCCTCATGTCCATCCATTATACAAAATGTGATTACCAGCCAAGCTTTTATAGTATAAAAAATAATTAGGTGCACTCACCAGCTAGGCCCATTTGAGATGCATTAGCAATAGCCAGTGCTTCTTCTTCAGTATTAAACCTGTGAAGATGACAAGGACATTGTACTTCATCTAAGTCTAGAACAACCTTCAAACAATATTGGTATGAAGGGAACGATGTATTTGCTCTTCTTAGTCGAGAACGTCAATGATTCACTTTTATTCCTTGTTCCTTTATCTTAAAACAGTTTCCAAGCTGTTTCAACAGCTTATCTTTGTGTTATAAACAATAGTTTACCTCTTAATGAGCAACTCCACGCTTAACATCTGTGTCTTACTGGAGAGGCAATGCATGACTTATTCATTTACTAAATGTAGCTTCTCTCAGCCAACAGTTATTTGAATTAACATGCTGCTTGTCAGGTGTTAAAGTTATTTCTACCTGCACTGAAATTAAATTGATCTAATGCAATGCCATAGCAAAACCCAAAGACGTAACGTAATGATTGTTTTGTTCTACCAACCTGATGACCGGCAGCAGGGGACCAAAGGTCTCCTGTTGGGTACACAGCATGTCTGTGGTGACGTCTGCTAGCAATGTGGGCTGAACGAAAGAACCGTCAAGACGCTTGCCCCCCCTCAGTACCTTGGCCCCTCGAGACACAGCATCGGTTATCTGGTTTTCCACCTGATGAATATTAGAACCAGTGTTAGCACCACACAATGACTGACAGCCACCTCCAGATGTGCAATGTACCACTTTTCTCCTATATCCGACGCTACCAGTGAATGACAGCTAGCCATTTATTCCAAACGGACCAGACTTTCAGGATTTTACCAGCCAATGTCAAAGCTAGTGGAGAAGCCGTAGTCAAAGTCTTAGCAAACTACATTTTCCAAGTCAGGTGGGAACCATGTATATTGAAAACCGTCCATTTTTATTATAATTTTAAAAACATTTTAAAATTATGAAAATACAGTAACTGGTCTGCAAAGGTTCTACAAACGTAAATCGATTTACGAAAAAACACAAGTTGAAATATGGAGATAGGTTAATGAAGATAACAAAGTGTGAATTAAGTTTTTACCTTCTGGGCAGCACGCACATTGATGAGGGGTCCCTGGGTGGTGTTGGCATCTGAGCCGTGACCAAGCCGGAGTTCTGCATCCATAGCCTGACCCAGCTTTTTAACAAAGCGGTCATGGATGCCATTCTGGACCAAGAACCGATTAGAACACACACATGTCTACGGATGCAGAAAGAGGCTCATGAGTTTATGATCACAATGCAATGTATAGTGTCTTGCTTCTATCGCATGATTTGGATTAGTATGGCACCCATCTTTACTAGTTGAAGTGTATTTGTTTCCACCAATACAAGGACATAAGGAAGGCACTATAGCAACTCATAACGTACCTGGCCAGAGTTCCTGAATTTGGAAGCCATGGCCCCTGCCACTGCCTTGTCCACATCAGCACTGTCAAACACAATGAAAGGGGCGTGGCCACCCAGCTCCATGGAAGCCTTCTTCACTGTGTCAGCAGCCTGCTTCAGTAAGATCTGGTGCAAGAGAGATAGATTTACTATAATACAGCAAAGACTAGTGTGGGGTGGCAGTGTATGTAGTTCAGTTCAAACAAAACAAAGGGCAACAAACAGATCCTCCTGCTGAAGAAAACGGTTAAGAAAGTTCCTCTTGCTTAAGTGTTTGAAATACTCGTTTTAATCTAAATGTTAAAGAGTTTGAAATCCTCCTGTTGAGTCACATTATCTTAGGGTCCCACTTAGATCAACTCCAAATAGGAAAACAATCCTCCTGCAAACAAATCACCTCCTCAGTTTACTTCTACTCCCTGGGTTTCAGCACAGTGGAGTTGGAAGGCAGGCCTGCTTATGCAGCGAGTAAATTGTTTGTAAAACATGCTCCAACTTGAGCCACTTGAAAAATAGAAAAACAATTGGTAGAGAATATGGAGTAGAGAGCTGGTCTTAGTGCTTCTGCCAGCATACACAAACTTCTCCCACACCGAGTGACACACCTGTGGCAACTTTAGTCCTGAGTCATCGTTAAGTGGTGATGGCCTGTTAATTATTCAAATTGTCAATTAAGAGTCACTATATTATACAAATGACAATAAACAAATAACAAACACGAGTGGAGAGTTGTCCTACCTTTCCAGTGGCTGTAGACCCGGTGAAGGAGACCTTGGCTACTAGGGGGTCAGTGCAGAGGACCTTCCCAACAGATGGAGTCTTCTCTCTGGAGCTGGGCACTACATTAAATACCCCTGCAGGGATGCCCGCCTGGCCGGCCAACTACACACACAAATAATAATTTACTTTTTCAAACGTTCAAGAAGGTCGAAGAACAAAACAACAAGTTTGACCTATAATCTTTAGTTTACACGTCTCATATTGAAGTTTAGACCAGAGAAGAAAGGGTGGCACTTGCTCAGGGGGTAGCCATCTTGGAAACGGTTCCTGGTTCGATCGTTGGCTCCTCCTTGAGCAACACACTTAACACGCAATTAGCTCTTCACTAAGCCTGCATAGCAACTGTTGCTATGCAGGTCAAGCTTTCTTGTCTTGTCCCCTCACTGCTAACGTGCCTATTGGACAAGGACAGATTGGGGAGGGACTTAGTGAAGAGCTAATTGCTCCCGATGGCTGGTATATTATATGGTTGCCCTGCTATCGGTGTGAATTTATGTGTAAATGTGTTAAAAGTAATACACATTTTAATGTGCGTTGAAGAAAGGTGCCACAAAATATAAAAACGCACCATTTAACATTTTATACAAAAGGGTGTTATTTTAACAGTCAACAGCCAATGAATTTGTCATTGGCTATTGATATCATCCACATTTGTAAACCAAACATTGTCTCGGGTACCTTAAAATAAACAATGGGGGGTGTAAAATAGATACTGTAACATGTTACATGGTCGGTTGTTTTGGAATTCATTTATTCCTGTAGCAGGTGTATTAAACAGGTTATTTCAACTAAGGTGTGAGTGAGTGAGAGAGAGAATTGACCTCTGCCAGTGCCAGGGCAGACAGTGGTGTGTCTTCAGCAGGTTTGACAACCACAGTACAGCCAGCAGCCAGGGCTGCACCAACCTTCCTGGTTATCATGGCACTGGGGAAGTTCCACTGGAGTGGAGACACAGAGTGAAACAAGATCATTAGTGCACGGATAAATACCGTAAGGTCTATAAAACAGTACTCATCCTACACAATAGTGGAAAAACATGCAATACATTAATTAGCAATATTCAGGTGGTTGGGACCATGGGTGGCATTGTCTCAGAGGTAGAGCCGCCGGTAGAAAAGCAGGATGGGAAAAACCAAGAGGTTCCCAGTTCGATCCTGGGTTTCCCCCAAAGTTAGTGTCGAAGTGTCCTTGAGCAAGGCGCTGAACCCCCTAAATGCGCCTGGCGCAGGTTGGCAGTGGTGCATGGTTTCCTCTGTCATCGGTGTGTGAATGGGTGAATGTAATGCACAATCTATGTAAAGTTCTTTGGACAACATATATGGATACATATATGGTGATTCTCCCAAAATGCAACACACTTGTGGCATCACAACAGCAACAGCAATGGTTAGAATAATTCAGTAATAAATATGAGCTTGTTGTAAAGCTTTGGTCATGCACATCCTACTCATTGGTTTCTCACTGGTGTGATGACAGAGGCCACGCCAACTGGCTGCTTCAGCAGGAGAATCCTGCGGTCCCTGGTGTTGGGCTGGACGATGTCTCCGTACACACGACGAGCCTGTTCAGAGAACCACTCCAGGAAGGAAGACGAGTAGGCTATCTCTGCCAGAGACTCCTTCATTGTCTTACCCTGAGACATACAATCAGGCAAACGTGGACTTAGTAAACTAGTATAGAACACATTTTGTTTTAGTATAAAGTTAAAATGTAGGCATGGGTCTGGTGTGGTTTCATTATTCATTCATCTTATTGTCAATGTCTTATCCTGAAGTGATTGTCCGACAAAGGTCGCAATCATTAAACATTTTGTTTATTCATAAGCTGGTCCGGACGGCTCTCATTTCTACTTTGCACCATCGTCCATTAGCATAAAAAGAAAACTTAAATTACACAAGATTGAAATATTCCACATGGCTCAAGATCAGCATCCCATGCCACATTTATTATAGCAATTACCAGGGGAAAGAAGTTACCTACACAATGTACACGTACAGCTAACTGAGCTGCTGTTGAGCAAGCAGTTGTCAAATATATAATATGTTTTACAGTGCTACAGTTAGTATCATTTTGAACAGAACAGCACAGTTACAGTGATGATGAGGTGGTAACACTCACACACTCAAATGTGATCAGCTTAGCCAGGTCCTCCTTGTGCAATGTCAACAGGTCAAACCATTTCCTCAAGAGGACACTTCGCTCCTACAGAACAGACAAAATATGACGATAAAGAAAAAATATGGTTTTCATAATTATATTTCCATTCACTTGAGTGTACATAGAGTAATAATTAGCTGCTGAGTAATCAGCTGCTTAAAAGGCGTCTGGACAACATGTTCACATACCTGTAAGCAACCGTAGTAACGTTGCACTGTAACACTAAGCTCTAAAATGATGGAAATTAGTAGACTACTGACTATTCCAGAAGTTGATGAAACTGTGATTTGGCAGTTTGAAAACTGAACCAATTGGGGTTAAGTACTCAGTAATAGGTCCTGATGTATTTTGTCAGAGCAAACAGAACAGTTCAGATATTGTCTATGACTAACAGCTGCAGAATTGTAAGCCTTTTGTAAGACTTTTGTGAAAATTGTAAGACTACATTCAGGTTTTACTGTGGAAGGAATTAGGTGACAGAACAGAATACATTGAAAAGGAACTATAGTGGAGACAACACCGCAGCTGCTTATAGACAGGAGGTGCATAATATGGGTTCAAATCACCAATTCTTCAGTGATACTGTATATATTGGACTCTACAAACTGCAAACTCTTTATGCGACATGCAACATTGTGCAAATGTGCGATAGAAACCAATCACCTCCATTCTCTCGCTATAGATCCTGTACACTGCATAGTTCTTGTGTGTAACCTTCAATATATTTGATATACTGTAGGCCTATGATTGCCTGGCCATAATATTGCAATAAGGGCTTCCATCTCTTCATTAGACCAGGGGTTCCCAACGTTTTGGCCGGAAATGGTGATCGGTGTTCCGCACTCTGCTGCGCTTTGAAGCGAAGCGAAACCACAGTATAGGATTCGATTGAGTCTTCACACCTACTAAACGAAGCACACTTTCCGACAATACGCAGCAGGATTCGTACTATAGCATGCTGGTGTGAATGCCACCTTAGTGCTAATAGATGGGATTTGGAAATGCCATATTTTTATTCATTAAACCGTGGAAATGAGGGAGAGACCCTAATGACATGATAATTGAAAGCATAGCCATGGTGCAGTCAATGTTTGTTTGTTTGTTGTTATGCGTTTGTTACCAATTTAAAGGAGAATTTCACTGAATTTCAGCATGTCTGCCTTAATTATGGACTAAGAAAAGGTAAAAACTAAAAACTAAAATCAGTGTATGGCTTACATGTGGTAATCATGCTATACACTTGGGCTATACAAAAAAATGTAATATAACTAGGCCAGCGGAGTCCTGGTGTGACTGCCACAATTATGTTTTTTCCTCATTATTTTGTTTGAATAGTATATTTATTTACAATTTGATGATTTGGGTAAAATGTATTGTTCAGGAAGTCCAATTGCATCATTTCCTGTGCCCTGCCCATATATTGGCACCTTAGACAAGGCTCACACAAGCATGATGTAGCAGCATATGCTTCTGTCTGTGCTGCAGGCAGACAATGTTTGTCACATGGAGCGTGTCACAAGTTAAAGGTTCATTTTGTTATGTATCAAATCAACGGTTTAAGTTTATCAATATTTGAGTTGTTTGTTATGAGTTTAATTGATGGATTCTTTCTTTGCAGCCTTGCATGGTTGTTTGTGTTCACATGGGTCCCAAACTAAGCCCTTCATTCCCTTTGATACGACATGCAGCCAGTGAAGTGAATACTTGTTTGTTTGTGCATTTATTTTCATATCTTTATGCCTTATTGTACAATGTCTGATCACTATTTATTGTTTGTTTTTGACAGTTTTTACTTTGTTGTTGGCTTGTTAATGGAATACAAGAAATAAAGCCCACACCAATACAAGAG
>OOFJ01028884.1:0-11094 GCA_900323375.1 Benthosema glaciale
ACACACTGATGACAGCGGAAACCATGCAAGGCACCTACTAGCACATCAGGAGCAATTAGGGGTTAAGTGTCTTGCTCAAGGACACATCGACACTGACTCTGCGGGAGCAGAGTCCAGGCACTCTACCCCTGAGCCACCGCCGCCCGATACATACAGCTAAAGCCTTGTCTTCAGTATGTAGCCTAGTTATGAATAATGAATAATTAATTATATTTCATATACAACACATGAAGCTCTTTTTTTTTATCTAAAGTGACTAAAATGGAAGGCAACATCTAAAATAAGCTTAAATTCCAAGGTCGACAACATCACACGTGATAAGAAGTAATAGTACTCATAACAAGTAAGGTCAGAGCCAAAGGGGACCAAACAATAGTGTGATCCAAGAATCATTGTATACCAATTCTTCCAATGAATACATAACAATGTTATATGACTACACTTGAAATGCACATCCATTCTCTCAGAGCACTAGAAGGGGTCCCTGGGTTTCTAGGGACAAAATAAAAGGTTACCGAGCATCATTGGAAGAGAGGCCGCAAGTGAAGACAAGTTTGAATTATTATTATTTTTCACCCTGCTGTGTGAATGGGGCACCTGTGTTCATACCACAGCTGCTATAGTCCTGGTGTGAAGTATTTAACTGTCTTATCATCAACTAGACACTAAAGTTCACGGTGTTGTCAGTGAACACACATGCGCACGCACGCACGCGTGCGCACACACACACACACACACACACACACACACACACACACACACACACACACACACACACACACACACACACACACACACACACACACACACACACCTAGCCATCATGTGACAGCGGCAATCTGCCAGGAAGCCTCATTGCCTGGGGAGGTGGGGGGAGAGCAATTTGCTGCTGGTAGGGTAGAATCTACATCCCATTGCCCAGAGGAATGGTCAGTCTCACTATGATAGGCTTGTTATACACACCAGTCTAATATCATCACAGGGAGGGTTACTCATGGAGAATCACTCATGGTGTAATCCAAAACGCACACAACATCATTTGTGTGCTTGATTATGTTATGTCAATTATGTTGTGTGCGTTATGGATTACACCAACAGTGATTCTCCATGAGTGACCGACCTCCCTGTGATGGCGTAGGCTATTAGCCACACTCAGAACCCACCTTATCAGACTTGCATATGCATTCCATACATAATCCCATGTACCCCTTTGTTTACCTTTATAGGCCTAGTTTTTCACACAGGTGTGATTTATATTGTTAAAAGTGCTGTATTATTATAGTTATTTTTTCCTAATAAAGTTGTTTTTGCGACTGTAGGTCGCAGACTATGAAAACCTGCAAAACCTGTCAGTCAATCGGTCAGTGACTCCGTCACGCCACCATATGGCCGTCAGTCGCCACGCCTCGTGACACGTCACACCACCATATATGGTCATCAGTCTCTCACGCCTTGTGACACATTCCATATATGGCCATTTCCACATATGAAGATCACAACACTGACCTCATCCAACCCTGGATAGCCATACATGGAGAAGACTGGATCATCACCATCTTGGAGCCGGCCAGCAACTATCTGACTTCAAACCTCTCCATGGAGCTGACCTGCCCTGACATTCCATATGTTGATCCTACCACCAGTCCTTCCTCCTCGATGTCTCCCTTTTGCCTGATACCTGTCCATTCAAACTCTAGACGGGCCCGTCCCAAAGTTATTAGTGCAGCCACAACTGGCAGCTGGCGAAAACTAGAGGCCCGAGAATTAAGACCTCAAGACACTGCCCCTGCTGCCACCCTTAGATCTCCATATATGGAGCTGACCTGTTCTGACATTCCATATGTTGATCTGACCTCATCAAACCCTGTACACTCAAGACACGCTCCATATATGGCCAGACCTCATCAAACCCTGTATAGTGATCACTAAACCCAGGTTTAGTGATGCCATTCCCACAATGGGCAATTATCACTGGACCATTCTCACATGTCCCAGGAATGGACGGACCAAAGGAGAAGTTCAAGTTCCAGCACCATTATTCTTTTTTTAGGAATATATAATATGCACAGATTTAGAAAATTCATGTTGAAATATTAAAGAAGAGTAGGCTATCAATCAATCAATCAATCAATCAATCAATCAATCAATCAATCAATCAATCAATCAATCAATCAATCAATCAATCAATCAATCAATCAATCAATCAATCAATCAATCAATCAATCAATCAATCAATCAATCAATCGTGTGATTTTCTTTATTTCTTTAAGGTGGGATGAAATCAGCTAGGCCTTATACTTTATTTAACCCGTTTCTGTTTATTTACTCAATAATTAATAATTAATTTCCACATTATTTTGTGTATATTTTAGCCTATGGACTATGCCGATTTTACACAAATTAAAATAAAACAATAAAAGCTATAGGCCTACATATGAAACTCAAATCCCATAGCCTGTAAAATCATATGCGCGAAACCAAAGGTTGCTTAACAACGAACCTGCCTGCTATGGGATATACAGTATATGCAGGGCTTGCTCTTGTTGCTGCTATGATTGGGCCTCGAAACTTTGATCAACTACGCCCATCAGAATTAGGCTACACGCCTCTTCCTCCAAGACAACTCTGAATGGACATGGATGGAGAGATGCCGGTTCTAGAGGACCTATAGAAAGTTCAGCATAGCTTTGAACGGTTTCCTTTGGAAACAGTACATCATTTACAAGGGACTTAAATGGCGGAGGAAGTATTAATACCATCCGATGAGAAATTCGGCGGGGTGAGTGTTTATTTTTTATTTTTTATTTTATCCAAACTAATTTCACAATTGTGTCATTATTCATAGCCAAAGGCTACCGTGTGCCTGTCGGACATAGCGCACTGAGCGCACAGTACAATACAAACTAAACGTGAGTGCGCTCCCGGTGCGCATATCCGAACGCATGAATTCCTGGTGGGTTATGGTAATTATTTCATCATGTGTGGTGGTGAGTGCCGTGGTGACTCTGTATTATCTCAAATAATTTTCACACACTATTGTCCTCAATCAAGTCAAACGGTGGCAAACACAAATATATAGGATCTCTGGGCTGGCTGTTTATCAATAGCCCACGTGTTGGCTATATGGATGGAAGCTGAGACAAAAAAGAAAAGAAAATAACTCCTGCCCAGTTCTAGGGGGCAAGGGTAGGCAGAGCCCACTCAAACGCGCGTCCTGCCACCTAATCGAAAGTTATGATGAATGTAATATTTTACATTGAAGTGTTCAGAGTAGACCACAACACAGAGGGCATAGGTAGCCCGTGCCCTGGGTCTCCTATTACCGGTATTCTTCTGACCATCCTGCTGGGCCAGGCTAGAACCGCACCTCACGAGAATAATCAAAATAGGATAATTTTGTTTAGATGTGGTTTAGATGTTGTTTAGATGTATTAAGGATTTTGAGAGAGAGCACGCGATTATAAAACATCAGAGGAGATCTAGTGGCCAAATTCGGTTTTAGGCTTGACAGCAACCTATAGCTTGATCTATTTTCAAACTCTGACAAATATTAGATAACTAGAAAGAGTGGTTGCACAGTACAGACAATTTCAAGTTTTGAGTCCTGCATAAGTATGAAAACTAGAAAAAGTGCCCCATATGGCACAGGTCTCCACCAGGATAATAGCATTTGTGATGTTTGGACAAAATGTGTAGGAGTAATATAGGAAAAATCACACCAACGTGTGAACTGAGTGGTGCTGTGTGTGTACTCTGTCTTGGTGAAACAGCGACCCCTGTTGGTACGCTAAACATAGGGACACAGGGACAAAGCTGGACCTTGGAGTGGTTGCACCACTCAAAAGGTATATAACACGTAACTAACAGTGTATTCATAATGTGTAGTAGTGTACATACAAAGTTGTACACAGATAGGTGCAGTTATAGGTGTAAACATTTAAGTTGCATTTCATCCTCTGCCTGGTGGGAATGTGTGGGCATAATTTCACGGAAATCACAGGCTGTGTTAATGATTTGAGGCATTTTGTTCAAAATGGACCAATCCTGCAAAGTTTGAAAGGCAATCAGGATGGAATATGGGAAAGCGGACAGAGGTGTGTTGATCTCATGGAGATAGTGTACTGTATACTGATTTGCGGGATGTATGGATAAAATATGTATGAGTAATGTACAGAAATGTGTTTTACCAAAATCGGCCTCATGGTGGCACTATAACTGGCAGATGTGGCATTTCTTCCTCTGCCTAATGGGAATGTGTGCATAATCAGAGCATACCTATTTACACGCACCTCGACAGTGGGTGCAGGGCCAATAAAGCAGTCATTGAAAGAGGTATAGGGCCCGCACACCATTCTTTGGTAAAAAAATAACTTTATTGTAGAATTGACAACATTTCGATCATTAGATGATCTTCATCAGGTCAGTATACGTATACTGACCTGATGAAGATCATCTAATGCGCTGTAATTGGTGGTATAGGACTCTCCAAGTTGGGATTGGTGTCGGACCCCAGAATTTGGTAACTCAGTATTATATTTTTGATTCCTGTAGCCTGGAACTGAGACTTATTGAGGGGGACAGAAAGGGTTATTTTGAACTATAGGTACTTACTTAGTGATGCCTATGGTTGTTCAACTTGTTCTGCTGGAATTTAGGATAGCAGCCAAGGGGTCAGCTGCAGGTTATTCTCAGCAATTCCACTGCCGCAATACACAACCTCTAGCTTGGTTAGTTGTTGTGTGACACATACAACACTGGCTTTAAACATACAGGGTGTTAGATTGTTCTTGCCTTATTACCTTGCCACACAAAGTTACAGTACCTTTTGTAAACTGCAATAGATTTTTAAAGCACTTATCTTATCTGTTTTTATTGGAATGAAGAGTTCAGTCCGAGAAAGATTATTCAATAAAATCGTACACATGGATAAATTAGCACTGAGGAGGTGTAGTGGTCCTCTCCAGCTGATGCTCTCCTCCGACAGTAAACTAGGATGGCTGGACAAACAGTAGGGTATGCATGCTGGTCTTAGTCTAATGTGGTGCCAGCAGCTTGCTTGGTCTACTTCAGGTGTTCTCTGACCGGGTCATGTTGTTGGCATAAGCCAGCATGGCACAGCACAGTACAGCACAGTCCAAAACTCACAGACTCCTGTGCAACCTATACTGTAGCTCATTAATTCTGCTGAAAATTGCTATTACATGACATTACTGAGCTAATTGCTTCACTGTACTAATCTGGCTGTGGTTTAGAAGGCTGTTTTACAACCAGTGGTTCACGGACCACTAGTGGTCCAGGGCATAATTACAGGTAGTCAATGAAAAAAACTCCTCAGATATAACCATAAACAAACCTGATGAACCCATATACAGCCATATCACTATGACTCACACATAACCATAGATCCGATTGTGAGATGGTCATCATGTGCATAATGAGACCGACCGACCATCTTCAAACTCAGTGCGCACATCGTGTGTGGAGACGTCGAGGGCACCGATATGTCAATATAGGCATATCCAGAACATCTGACCCAACCAATATGCCCTTATATGGGCAGGCCAAATTCTATATTGTACAAATGTTTAAATGTTATATTCAAATACTATTTCATAAGTCCATCAAATGTGAGGGTTGGGGGGAAAAACTACTTGAAATTAAATTGTACTATTGGAGGAGTGGTTGATTTAATGTACACTTTGTTTGAATGACTTGATCTTGACATAAACAATCCTAGAAATAAATAGTAACAGTGAGTTTGTGTTGTGTGAAAATTCAGGTCATGTACTGTAAGCTGTTTTCTGTTTACCTCAACAAGCTGCTTATGTTAAGTTCATATTAACATGTACTGTATACTATAGAGGCCTCACCTATAAAATAAGTAATTAAGTAGCATTGGGGACCAACGGTTCCTGTGGCCCATAGAGCAGGAGCCTATCTCCTGGACCCGCTGGACTTATCGCCAATCCAAATCCTGATGCTGAGTGCCAATTAAGCAGGGATCTTGGGTGAGGATTGAACGCAGACTACCTTTGTGTAGTTCGAAAATAGCCGATTTGCTCGTCCATATGACATGAATTCTCCATTCATTGTCAATAAGAATTAATGTTTGTGTTAGGACAAAAATCTACACTACAGCTGAATATAGGAGGAAACTCACGTAATGATCATACAGTGTATTTAGATTGTATGCTGTATAGGATGATTTAACCCAGATCAGCATTTCAGTACCGTATTTACACTTTCAGCATGTGTGATCATAGGAATGGAATGGAAGCTCACTCCATAAACCACAGCACATTTGATTTGTTGATAGTTAAAAATACTTTTGAGAGATGACTGGTCCAATTATTTGAGCTTGAATGTCCCTAAATAGAAAGTCCTAGCCTCGACCTCCTACAGGCGTATGCAAAGTCTCAACCTACTGTATCTTAGATAGCATTTTTATGTAGACTTAGATAGCAGTTTATGTAGACTTATAGCATTTCATGTTAACATAGCACTATATAGTATATATATGCACAGTTTAATTAGCCTATAGATTTCCTACTGTCACGTTCTTAGCTTATGTATGTTTCACATTAACTACTTTGTATGTATATGATGTATTACATGATTTTTCTTTGTGTTCATGCTCAATGTAAATCGCTCTGGATTAAGAGCATCTGCTAAATGCCTACATTTTAAATTGAAAGTCAAGTAAGTAATAAATTGTACTTTTAAGCGCCTGACGGCACGCCTGGTCCTATGTACGTGTCTACGGGTAAATGTTTTACTGTTTGTATTCTGCTGGTTTGTCATGCTTTGCTCTCCTTTCCTTCCTTCCTCAGCTCACCAAGTCACTGCTGGCAGTGGCTTTCCTATCGTCATTTGGAAGCTCCATGCTCTATGGCTACAATTTGGCTGTTGTCAATTCTCCTACAGAGGTGTGTACTGTTATCACCATCATGCATCCATTATTATCATCATCATCATTAGCCTGCTGCTTTGAAATATTGTTCATGATTTGGAAATGCATCCCTGGTTAAAAGAATGTATTAGAAACTCATATTGGGAAAAGGGATGTTTTTTTTGCCAATTCCAAAGCTTGTGATCTAATCTGAATGAAAATTATCATCTTAATCCTTTGAATGTGAATCTCTGTTCACAGAGATAAAATTAACTGCGAGTTCCACATTTCAAAATTCCAAAGCATGAGCTACATCCATCCAAGAAAGACACATGTCATCTTCATTACACATGAATAATCTCTTGTCACGTGTACATCCCTTTACAACTGCTGGATTGGAAAGTTAGATTCCATTCACTTTGTTACTTTCTCACATGGTTTGAAGCAAAAGAAGACAACATTACAGGCCACTGGGGCAGAAATATTGTCATCTTTTTACTTCAAATAAAAATTCTATTAACTGCAGGTTCTCGACTTCAAAACTAAAAGATGAGGATTTTGGGAAAGCCAGTTAATGCACTGACCATAAGCTCCTTGTGGGTCAAGAGTACCGAAGTTTGAATTCGACTCGTCGTTTCTCACATTTCCTAGCTGTCTGCATTCCAGTTCCTGTCTCTCCATCTACTGTACAACTAGTGTAAAAAATGCCCATAATTCTCAAAACAAAACATGAACGAAACATACAAATATTTTCAGACTATAAATAACAATGATTGAAATAAGTATACAGCTTAGTACAGTACAGTACGCTGTACACATTATACAGGTAGATGTTGCATACCTGTACTCTGCATAAGGGTATTATTAGGAATAAAGGGATGAGCTGTCCTCACCTAATAACCTTTCTTCCTTTGGCTTTCGTGAGACTGATGAAGCATTAAACAAAACGTGAGTGTTGGATATCTACTGTAAGTGTTAATTAATTAATTTAGTTCCTGCAAAAGCGGAATCTCTGTTAATGATGACCAGTGCACATGATGATCAAACGCTGCTTTATTGTCTGCGCGGAGTCACACGGCCACTGTGTCAAATTTGAAGGCAGCTCTTTGTCATACCATATCATCCTCTCCTTGTACAGCGTCATGTGCTCTGCTGAGCCGATATGGTCCATTCTCCGTGGTTTGGTATGCTATGACCCCCCTGAACTGTCAGCAATGCCTGTTTGGCCATGGACTCACATGTGAGCATGTCAGTTGGCCAATGTGACGAGGATGGGATCGTATTCGTATATATCTGCCTTACTTTGTGCTAACACTTTTTCTTGCAACTACTAAAGTAGCATGCACATTGGGTAGTAAATTAGAATGATTAGATCTATTGTTTAACACTATAGAATGCTTATGCCGACTTTGCCCAACTGTGGAGAAGCTTTTAGCAGGTCATAGAATGGCAATGGTTAGGCAGAAAGGCTCCATTTAAAGAAAAAGAACCTCAACATTAATTGCACCGATAGTTAGTTGGATATAGGGAAAGAGTATGGTAAGGTTAAACAAAAGGAAAAGTAAGGAAAAGAGGAACAGCATGTGCTACAGTACAGACACAGCGGCCATAGATTATCTTGTCAAACTTCATTTAGTTGGCTGCATGCCTTCTTTGTAGGACCTTCCCCCTGAAAAAAAGGTCAGGAGATTTAAATCAGTGCTTAAGTCATGTGACGTTGTCTTGACCAAAAGGCTGCACATAAGTGAACACTTTCAACAACTGGAGCCTCTCATTCTTCTGCTCACCATCACCTTAAGGCGGCACAGCACATCTTACAAGCTTACCTCTGTGTCTCACGGTTGGAGAACACTCACGCCCCATCTCATAATGTCCACACATACAGTACCTCTGTATTGACACCTCTCTCTTCTTTCACCTCACTAAGCTCACTTCCTCTACCATGTCATATATTGTCGCTGGCGGGCAGAAACCTTGTAAACCTCCATGTTTCTCCACATCATTTTATGTATTTCACAAGTTAATGGATGGCTGTGAGTGAGATAGTAGATCTATTTTCAACATTTTCGAAATGTGGAAAACATTTATCACCTATAATTAAATTTTAGGTTTCCATGCAGGTTGAAAGGGCTCATACATCTGTCCGAGGGTGTTATAAATATGTATCCAACGGAAAAATATTAACAAAAGCTTGTGACTAAATCATAATTACATTGGATCCATTTCCTATAAAGTAACCGTTTTAGACGGTATCTTCTGACGGTATCTTCTACTCCCTATCATTCCCATTCTGAGCTGAGCATTAATTAGAAGAATCCCAAACTAATAAAGCATGACCTACTGTATGATGAATTCACAAAAGGGTGCTTCAATGAGAACTTAACCATCTAAGGCATTTCATAATATAATATGAAAACATTGCAAAATTACTTTTGGCCTTGAATAATTTTGCAGCTTTTTTTTGCCTGTGTAGGGCAGCTGTAGCTCTTACTATTAAAGTTTTTACACATGGCGATTACATGTGTTCTTAGTGCAAGGATTTAGTCTGTGCTTCCTGCCAAATGATCAGCCCCAGTTGGCAAATTGAATTAGGTCTCTTCTTGCATCTTGGATGACTGGAAACATTTAGTGGAATGTGTCATTGATGGCCTTTCATTACATGAACTGGAACTGGCAGAACTTTACAGCGTCAGCTGACCCACTGAAGGATTCACAGGGTTAATGATGTTAAAGGGGCATGAATGGCGCTGCGCTGAAACATGGAGACACTGGAGCTGGAGTGTAACGCTGAGTAAAGAGACCACACAGTAAAATCTGTGACTACCCATGATTACTCCTCAAACGACGTTTTAAACCTATGGCTATCCTAAAACTGCCAAAATGGTGTACTTATATTGTGGTTAAAAACCTGTGGTTGATCTGAATAACCACAATATTTGGCCTTCTTCACTGGAGTAAACTAAGTGGCTTGCACAACAGATTAGCTTCTGATTCAAACTTCCTAGACATATTTTTGTCTGGACATTCCAACTATTTCACTCACTTATATTTTGTAGGTTCTTCTCTGTGCATTGGTTCATCAACTTGATTTGTTAATGTGTTCATTCAACCATTAATCCACTCACTTGTCCTTTCATTCATGCATGTATATCATTTCTACAGTACATCAAGGACTTCTACAATCAGACAATGAGGAGTCGTCATGGGCGGAGTCTTGATGAGCAGGAGCTCACTGTCTGGTACTCCCTCACGGTGTCCATCTTTGCTATTGGAGGAACGTGTGGTGCCCTGATGGTGGGAACACTAGTGACCAAGTATGGCAGGTAAGGGAGTGTTGTTGGATGATTGATTGATTGATTGAATACTTTATTGGCAGAAATGTAATTATTACAGCATACAGTCAGACACACAGCCAAAGGGAACACCGAAAAAAGTCCTTGCGGTCTTGTTTCCATTCAGGTCCTGGGTATTCAGTTCATAATCATGACATAAAAATAACATGGATGGATGGATGCCATGATGTGTGATATCATGTGTTTTTGTTTTATCACTTTACTTACTTTACATTGTGGGAAGAGAATGTGTTCACAATGATAGTAACAAAACCAGAACAACTAGAAAAATTGCTCCTCGGAACACTAGGGCTCGATCGTCGTTACATGCTATATCCCAGACGCGGCCCGCCAGCCGTTGTCGACTTCCTAATAACTTCCTATGCCCGTTAAATGGGCATGCTAGATGCCCTATTGTTATTTTGGTCGCACCCGCGACACGCAGTTCATTATGCCGACACTTGGAGGTGTGGTATTGGGCGTGTTGTCACGCTCTCCCCTAAAATGCTATTTTGGTCGAAATCATTTGGGGTGGCGATAGTGCAGATTAGAACCACCCGTTAGTAAGAGCCGCTCCAACTTATACACAAACTGACTGTCTGTTGCATCAGTCAGTCTGACGCGCGCCGCGCCTTTGGACATCTCCAAGATTGAGCCATATTTTAGATAATCATATAACGGTGAGTTTACGTCCGTTTTTTACACTTCAAAGTGCTGTGTGATCACCAAATATAGATCTTCAATTTGTAATTACTTACAGGCGTGTAGGTTCTCTCTATGAAACGTTATGTAGCAAAACGTATTCGCCGGTCGATCGCATGAATAAACCGATTTCCCGAACCTTACGTTTGGCTTGATAACGATTCATAGAGA